>BEXV01001867.1:56777-87626 GCA_003118195.1 Hemicentrotus pulcherrimus
TTTTTTTTTTTTTTTTTTTTTTGAATCTCAAAAGTCGGGGTGCGTCTTATACACGGAGATTTACGGTAGATCTTTTTCTTTGTTACGAGCCAGAGATTTGGGGAACACGCATGCGGTCTCGGAGTGGGGGGCCGGGGGTATATTAGTCTGGTTTTTGTTATGTGATTGTAATAATGTGTAATGATAAGAAAAAGGGTGGAGCTTAATCTCATGTATCATTCGCACATTATTGCATGTGTGCTAGCTCCTGTCTGTGTATGAATCCCTGTGCTGTGACTCAGCCCTGCTCATGGACTTTGATGTCTTTTTATAAGGTACATGTAGAAGGGGTGTAGGTTTTACTGAGAAATGCTGGTTCCAATCATTTAAATTCACTTCCAAGGGTTACAAAAGTTGCCTTAGTATAACATTCCAGAATCGTTTTTACATTTTTGTTAAAAAAATTTGTTTTGAAATT
Source organism: Hemicentrotus pulcherrimus (assembly GCA_003118195.1). Classification (NCBI taxonomy): domain Eukaryota; kingdom Metazoa; phylum Echinodermata; class Echinoidea; order Camarodonta; family Strongylocentrotidae; genus Hemicentrotus; species Hemicentrotus pulcherrimus. The sequence goes on from BEXV01001867.1 coordinate 57,235, forward strand.
GAATAACATTCACCTCTTCAGTTATGACTAAACTAGAATATTGTAGAAGTTTTATCCGTTTTATCATTTACTGCTGCGGATTGATTCTATGATGTGCTTTTATTTCTTTTTGTCCCAAACAGGCATGGAATAAAAGCAGTAATAAATCTTCAGACAAAAGGAGAGCATGCTCATTGTGGGCTAGGTTTAGAGCCAGGAGGGTTCTCGTATGATCAAGAGGAATTCATGGAAAACGACAGTAAGGGCTTACCCAGTGTTTCATGTTATTAGTCATTATTATGTTTGCATAAATGTGCAGGTGCTTGCGAGATGTTATAGCTCACCCATCCCAAAAGAGTGATTCATGATAAAGTTATTTTCGAGATTTAGTATTAAAGCACAGTCTGCCTACTTCTATCATTAGCAGCATGATGCTTGACTGATACGTGCCATGGTTTAGAGCCTGCAGTTTGTAACAAAGAATTTCAATGGTGATTTCTTTGGCCATGAATTAATGTTTACTTTCTAGAAATTTAAGTCCAAATAAGGAACCAAGAGCAGAGAGGACGGTTTATACACTTCTCCCTCAGTTTCTTATGTGTGGTATATACATTTACATTTTTATTTTTTGTTATCATTAACAATACCATATTTGTTTATGTCTTGATTATTTTCTACCAATGTATTCTGATTTAACAGTTTTCTTCTACAACTTTGGATGGGATGACTACGGGGTTAAATCCTTGACCTTTATACTGGACATGGTCAAAGTCATGACATTTGCAGTAAAGGAAGGAAAGGTATGTCGCTGCTAGTTTTCTTGTTTGTTTAGAAGTGGATAGAGTGATTTGCAAGTAGGTTAAGGCCCCGTCCTTTAAAGAGTTGATGTTGATCGCAAATTATTTCTGATTGATATCAATTGCAACCATGTACATATTAAGAGATAGGGGACTGCAAACTTGTGATTGATTTGGAACAATGACTTTTTATAAAACAAGACCCTGATGTTATGTTTTGAAATACTAACAGAGATATCGAAAATAATATCGCTAGTGATATTAGTTTGTCTCGCAATGTGGTCAATAAGAAATCTAAAAGTTCACGACGTTTCGTGTGCATCTGCTACACTTCGTCAGGTGATAATAACTACTGTAAGCAAGGGTCTTTTATACTCTACGGGAGGACCGGCGGAGCGGTCCATAATACGATCGATAATTGGAACAATAACGCCCAATGCCTATTGGTCGACGCACACGGTCAGAAGTGTAGTCAGAAGTCAGTAGTCAGAAGTGTAGCAGATGCACACAAAACGTCGTGAACTTTTAGATTCCTTATTGACCACATTGCGAGACAAACGAATATCACTAGCGATATTATTTTCGATACTATATCCGCAATGAGTAATATATTTAGCATTACTAACAGAGATCATTACAATGTTTGGGAAGCCAATTGTATGATCTCATTAGCTTTTGTTGCTTTTTTTCAGATAGACAATAACAGTTTATAAAACTGGTATGTAGTCAGATGAATATACCCTCATGTATCTCTACAGAATGATGCGAATATGAGTAATGTACAAAGATGTATTCAAGATTTTTGCATCTTGTACTCGTCTGCATAAAATGGAAGTTTGAACAAAATGTAATACCGTAATAAAACATGAACACAACAGAATTAAGGAAAAGTATGACAAATTTACAAGCTGAGATTGACTGCCTTTGATAAAGGAAAACAAATAGTACATGTAGTGGTTCTTCCAATGTCTTTTGTAATAATTAACTGGTCATAATACATGTTATGGTTATTGGGGATCGGAAAAAGTAAACCAATTGATGTATTCCTCTAAATAGTTCCTCTAAATAGTCAATTTGTTGTGTTGCACTAGGTTGGTGTTCATTGCCACGCTGGTCTAGGTAGAACAGGGGTATTGATTGCATGTTACTTGATATATGCTAAGAGATTTGATGGAGATCATGCAATCCACTTTGTGAGAGAAAAGAGGTAAGAATTTAGCTTCTCTTTTGATTCAATTTTTCAAAAATTAAATGTATACATCAAGTGTGGTATTTGTATTCAAAAATTAGGTAATGAGGACTTTCAGATTGAGTGGACAAGAATGGAGTGAATTAACGTCGTCCACTGATCATGCGAGTCCATGGCAAGCCCTTTTAACATTTATTCCTGTTTCTTGAATATTTCTTGAATCAAGAATTCAATTATTGATATCAATATATGACTTTCTGTTTTAAAACAATGGTAATTCTTGATATCAAGAAATTGGAATAAATGTTAAAATGGCTTGCCATAGACACGCATGACCAGTGGACGTTCATGCTATTCTCGTCCACTCGATCTAAAAATCCCTAATAAGGTTGAGGTTAACTCTGCTCCAGAGCAATGCAATATTGCCAAAATCATCAACAACAATAAACAATTAAAAAAGAACTTGCTGTTTTGTAATATATCTCAGAACACCGCAAGACAACTTGCTTTCCAGTTGTATGCTAGAAATACAACTCTTCTCAAAGGTAATTTACCTTCACAAGTTTCAGTTACATTTTCATGCCTCCGCTACAAAGTAGCCGGAGGCATTATGTTTTCTGGTTGTCTCCATCCATACATCCCATTCTCGTGATCGTGTATCTCAAGAACCGATTGATGGATTACCGCCAAACTTTGCTGATACCGGTATATGTATCTGGTAGAGCCAATAAACTGATTAGATTTTTTTGGTCATGAGGTCAAAGGTCATGGGGCTCATGTATGCAAATATAGCTTGTGGACGCATTGTCAATACTGACGGATGGATTACTATCAAACTCAGGACATACGTTTGTATCGTGCAGATTAGATTTTAGGGTCAAAGTTCAAAGGGTCATACATGTATATGAAAAATAGCTTGTAATCACGATATTTTGAGAACCTGTTAATGGAATACAATCAAACTTAAATTTTTTTAATTGATTATGTTTTGGTTGGTAAAATTGCTCTATGGAGGAGCCATCATTTTCGACTGCATGTAGTCGAACATACATCTAGTTTTCTTACATGGTTCATTGTACACAATTCAACTGCATTAGCCGGCAATGGTCAGTTAACCATGTAGAAATCATTTGCATGTTATGCCTCCTCATGGAGTGTATAGTGCACTCCTGCATGGTATTATTTGGAGAAGAAAATTCAAACTTGTTGAAGCATGTAGAAAGTGGTTTATTTCTTCACTTGATTTTGTGCAGGGTATATTAAGCACAAAGGAGAAAAAAATGAATTTCTTGAATTCTTTCTCATTTTCAGGCCAGGTTCCATTCAGACAAAGGGGCAGGTGGAATGTTGTCAACAATTTGCCCAGTTTCTCATTCCTCTTCGAGTGGTGTTTTCATTATGGTGAGAACTCAAGCCTCTCTTTTCCAATTCACATTTATCATAGTATAAGTGTAGTAATATGTTGTAGACCCTTCTTATTTAAAGTAAACAAAGACAATGGGAATTACTTTTCCTCTTCGAGTGGTGTTTTCCTTATGGTGAGAACTTGAGTCTCTTTCTTTCAATTCAAATTTATCATAGTATAAGTGTAGTAATATGTTGTAGACCCTTCTTATTTAAAATAAACAAAGACAAGGAGAATGATAATTGAACTGGGTTAGCAACAAGAAATGGTATATTGATTGTATTATCACAGTTCATGTACCCTTCTGAACTATACGATTACAAGTAGTAATATGTCTTGTTTGTGCATTTATTTTTTTTCTATCCACAGTGATCCATGCTCTTTTCCATTCACATTGCAACAGTTCATAAACAGACAGAAACATCTCCTCCACGGCGCTGAGAGCAGAGAATTGAAGCATATACCAAAGGTAACATTGGCAATAAAACTTCAAGGATTAGATTCATGGATTCAATATCTTTCGGATATATGGCTTGTGACTCATGTTTATTATTTTTGATATTTAAATGTATATTTTATGATATAATCAAATTTCAAAAAGATTATGTTATTTGAAATCGTTGTTATTATGATTGACACAACGTTGCAGTTGCATTTGCTGAGCTGCAACATTGATCTGATTTTTGTCTCGCCTGCTTGGCAAAAGCCAGACATACATTGTAGGCGCCGCTTTTCCGTTTTAACCAAGGATAATTATGCCTCTGTTACGAAGTAGTTGGAGGCATTATGTTTTCATGTTGTCCGTCCGTTCGTCCGTACATACGTCCCGTTCTCGTGATCGCGTTATCTCAAGAACCGATTGATGGATTCCCGCCAAACTTGGGTCGTGTATGTATCTCACAGAGCCAATATACTGAGTAGATTTTGGGGTCACGAGGTCAAAGGTCACAGGGCGCATTATGTATGCAAAAACAGCTCGTGATCGCGTTATCTCAAGAACCGATCCATGGATTCCTGCCAAGCTTTGGTCATGTATGTATCTTGCAGAGCCAATGAACTAAGTAGATTTTGGGGTCACAAAGTCAAAGGTCAAAGGTCACAGGGCTCATTTTGTATACAAAAACAGCTTGTTATCGCGTTATTTCAAGAACCGAACGATGGATTCCTGCCAAACATAGGTCATGTATGTTACTTGCAGAGCCGATGAACTGAGTAGATTTTTGGGGTCATGAGGTCAAGGTCAAAGGTCACAGGGCTCATTATGTATGCAAAAATAGCTTGTGAATGCAATCTCATTAGAACTGACAGATGGATTACTATTTAACTCTGGACATCTTGCAGAGCCAATGAACTGAGTAGATTTTAGGGTCATAAGATCAAAGATCAAAGGGTCATATGTGTATATGAGAAATTGCTTGTAATCACAATATTCTGAAAACCTGTTAATGGATTACAATTGAACTTAAATTTGAAATATTTCTTCTGTTTTGGTTTGTAAAATTGCTCTATGACGGAGGCATCATTTTCGACTGCGCGCAGTCAAAATTCCATCTAGTTTTTAATATAATTTTGAAACAAGTGCTTATTCAATGAAACCCGAACTAAGAGGTTATCAAGTACCGTTTCACCAATCATGTGATAAGTTTTTTAGGTGACAAAATCAAGGTTTAATGTCATTTCAGGTCTGCAAACTTAGACTTTAATGTGGCATCAACATCAAGATTTTTGATTTTTAACATAATTTCAAAAGTATTTGTTTAAATTCCATGAAACTTGTACCCAAAGGTTATATTGGGTTAGTAGTTTGGGAGTGTGTTTTCACAACTTATTATGAGAATTAATAAATCCATCAACTTTTGTTATTTGTCCATATTTTATTAAAGTCATCAATCTTGGTTCAAATTATAGTAAGTGATTAATCTGATGATTCTTAGTCAACATTCACTACAAAATGCAGATTATGTTCAGAGGATTCTGTTTTTGGGGGCCTGCTTATGGGCCACACTGCCTATAGATAATGTCCCAACCTCAATTTTTCATCATATCGAATTGCGTAATGCAGGGGATACCGCTGATAGCGTTTCCCTTTTAGCTATTTTACACCAAATATTCAAGTAATTTCTCTTAAGTGCGTGATGTTCTGAAATGCTAATTGTTGTATCTGTATGACCAAATTGATGGCATTAAGGAGCTCATCTCATTATTACCTTGACCTTGTTGAAAAACCCCAGACTTATAATATTTTTGACGAAGGAAGTATTTGTCCTTAAGTTTGAATCATTCTCTGATGCAGATCATCAAGATTGTATGTGTGCGTCTACATCAGCTTGCCAATATCAGAGATGTCCACTCGACATGCAGCATGGGCAGGTCAGACAGCTCGGACACACTGAGGAAGTTCACTCCAGCAGTGTTGAAAGACACACGACGTTCCACAGAGGAGAATCTTCTCAAAGAGGAGAAAGATAGGAGAAGATTGAGTCTTCAGCTGTTGAGTGATAACAATGGGCTGAGTGCTTCTGCTGCAGAGGCATACAGCATGGTCCCACCAGGGAGAAAGAGCCCAAATTTAGACTTAAGGAAGCTTCATTTGAACGACGGCTCCACTGTATCAAGTTCAGAGGATGATGCAATGTCGATTGGAAAAGCTCAGAGACTGAAGACGAGCCACTCTGAGGATTCGTTAGGAGTATCACATCTATCAAGACTAAGGATTAGTGCTTCTCTGTTGAACAATCCTTCCTTAATGAATATGCAAGAGGATGGTGAAGTGGAAATGGTTGCAGATGCTATGGGTTTTGATACCAGAGGAAGAGGAGAGGACGGGGATGATGATGAAGAGGAGGAGGATGATGAACAGGAAGATGTAGGAGAAGAAGGCGGAGTTGCTGCTGCTTTACGGGTAAGACTTACAAATTATCAAATCGAAAGATCATTCTAATGTAGAAAATGCAATTACATAATCCGTCTGAAGAAGTTATTGGATCACAATCTTACCAAAGAAAATCAAGATACACATGAATATGATTGGGAAGCATTTAATGACATAACTGACTCTCATAACCCACATATTGTATATTATTAGGTTACATATTATTCTTTTTATCTCTTCATGTATCTTTCTCCCATCTACTCTCACAATTTTTAACAAAGACATCTACTTGAGAATATGGGGAAGGGTGAATACATTGTTCAGTATTCATCATATATGTTAATGCAATATTAAACATGAAATGTTTATAATATTTTGTGTCTTTAAAAACAGAATCTAAAGCAGAGAGTCGAGTCATTACAGGTAAGCACATAAAATGTCCTCCAAGTAATAATCACAATTTGTTTAGCTTCTTTTTCTCGTTTGTCTTTTCAATTAGCACATACAATGTCAATTCATGATGCAATTGATGTAATGTAAGCCTTTTTTTCTACCGTCTATTGAGACATGTCCCTATATTACCCTATCTAGCCCGGGTATTTTGAAATTGCATAATTCGGGGGAGGGGGGCCTTTGATCTCGGCTAAGGATTGATGAAGACAGTTATTAACAGTTGGGTTGTAGCTCATTTCAACTCTGGGACTTTCTTTAGAAAAAGGAAATCTGTATACATGTTATACCATCTTTAATAAATTCTGGTAAGTTATTAGAATCAGAGGGAATACATTTGATATAAGTATTTTTCTTCTTCTTCCATTTGTTTGCAAGCATAATTTGAACCAGAGTCAGTCAGCCTGGAAGATAGTAGCTACAGAAGAAGATCCATTTGTGCTTGCTGCCCTCATGTGGTCATGGCTGGAACATCTCAAGGTAGTCTACCTAATATCTAATGTTAAGCCACCTCACTAAATACAAACTGCAACTTTCAACTTTACAGATTAGAATCATGAATTATTTGTTGATATCTCATCTGCAAATATGATGAATTAAAAATACACATGGAATTTCATTACCTTGTATTTCAGCTGTTATCTTTTGAGTTTCTGAACACCTTTGTTCCATGCATACTAAATCTATGGCATTCCATATTTGTAGAAATCTTTTTTTTTTAGCAATATTTGGGATTTTATATCTTTCATTATATTTCTATTTTAGGAACCAGTTTTGCAGAGAAGAGATGTAGAGAAGCTTGTTGAATACTCTGGAGACTTGCTGAAATCTCTCAATTTGCTTGAAAAGGTAAGTTACTTAAAATCATTATGATGATGATCGACAAAGAGATTCATTACTTCAAAATGTTAAAGGTGGACTATTTGCAACAGAAATCTAGGTTATTGCGTTTCATGTTTGAACAAGTGGATTATTAAACTTTGAAAATTACAAAATCTCTCAGGAGGATTAACAATTTTGCTTCTGGATTTTTTTTCTTCTTCAAAAAACAGTATCAGAAGTTAACCATTGATTGCCTCCTGAAGACGATTGCAGGCCTCAGACCAGTCTCTAAAGGTGTAGAAGAAAGGCTTGTGCATCGCTTCATAGCAGCCATCACCCATAGACACCATCAACACGACAACAAAGATTTGCTGCAATTTGTTAACGGGTACATCAGTGCATTACGATCAACCATGCCCTCTGTGAAGGCCAGAGGTAATGCAAATCCAAGCTCTTCTAAAAAGCCACCAGAGATAAAAGACTTTGTGCAGGAAAAGAAGAAAGTGGCGAAGGAGGAGAAAAAGAAAGCAAAAGGAAAGAAGAAAAAAGAAAAATCACCAAGGAGGGAGGAGGTAGTTGTCAAGAAACGGGAGAAAGAGAATGACCAGGGATCTTCAGATGACGAAGAACCGTTAAATTTCACAGTTCCGAAGAAAAGGGGTAGTGCTTTGCCTCCCATCTTCTGATACCTTCTTCAGGTCTCTCAGTGCTCCGCTTGTCTTTCATTTATGAACATTACACAGAGAGCTGATACAAGAACAACTGCTACGTTTAAGCTTCTTCGCCAATTTTACATTCCAGGAGTGGTACGAAAAATATGAAATGAATTTTGTGATAATTGTGTTCTTTAAGAACTTATTTATTCCTTCATCCTTCTATGTTATTTTGGATGTTAGGTCAGGCTGTCGTACCACTTTCCCTTTCTGTAGATTCCTTCTGTATCTGCTCAAAGAGAACTACTCGGCTTGAGAGTCATAATTTTCACAATAAATACTTTTGCTTATTTTCATTACGTTTTACACCTACATGTATTAAGAGGGGTGTAACGCATGATCACAAAACATTACAAATGTTTTGATTTTTGTTTTGTTTTGTCAATCCATTATACTACATATCGTTTCACAGCTCTGTACTTTTGATATCGTCAAATATATTAAAAATCAAATTAAAACTTTATAGGCTTGTAGTTCAAGTATTTTAAACTTATGGTTCACATGCTAGTTACAGATCAGATGGATAATCATAAATCTTGTTTTGTACTTTGTTAATCATGGAAATTGAGAGATTTATTGAGATCGCCAAATGCAATGGGACATAACAAAGCAAGAAAATGTTGACATTCCGTCCAGGCTTTCCAATGAACTTGATGAAGGACATCTTCTTTAGAAAGTATTCTTTTTAATGATCATGCAAAGTAACCCTTCCTTTGGAAGCATGTTGCTGTCTGTATGAAAATGTGCGCTGATATGATTATTTTTTTAAAGGCCAAGGCATCCCAAAATGGGTACAAACATGAGCAGTACAAACAAGGCAATATCAGTCAAAACGTAATTCTTCGCTTGTTTTCAAGAACTCCATTTTTTATCTTGGATAAACCTTTTTTATGTGTGTGGTTTATCTAGGCTGATACACCTGTATAAATTTGGGGAGCTGTTCAAAGAATATTAAACAAACTATGACTTTTTCCTAAACTGTGGATTGCTGATATAAAGCCCCTGGTCAGACATTTTTTTAGGACCATGTAGTTTACAGTACTTATTGATAATTGTGACTTTTAAAAAAATTTCCATGTCAGAGTTGTATTTTAGAGATTTAATATTTTCATAGATTAATGTCATTTTGCCAAACTACCAAGTCATGTTGAAAATGTCATTTTTTTTTTCAGATTATTTTTTGTTAAAGCATAGCGACTCCTCTTTTTGTGATCAAAATTGAAGATTCATGTAATGAGTTACTTTTCTTTAATAATGAAGATTATCTGGCCCTACTGTCATCAATTTTTTAGAAATATTCCCACTGTAACCTTGTTTTTTGAAAGTCACAAGGACGTTAAAGTGGGTTGTTGCATTTTTGGTCACAGTGGCTTTTTTGAGGCATTTTTTTCACATTGTGGGTAGACAACACTTTACATCAACATGTAGTTGTATCTTTTGATAAATTTTCGACCATGTGAGGAAATGAACGTTTGTAGCCCTTATTTGTAGTTTATTATTCAACATGCCATCGACACAACACAGTTACTACTCTTTTTTTGTAAGTCATCAACAGATATTAAATTAGTATTTATCATTTTATTATACTTTTATGATACATTTATATGATATAAATCCACATCTAATTTGGTTCATTGTCATGCATTAATAAAGTGCGATATTGTGTCGGTAAAATCATTTGCATCGCACTCTTTATATAATTTTTAGAATAGAAATAACTGAGATTGGTATGATTTATTTGATGCAGTTTACAAAGAATGAGTCCAAAGTATTTTAGAAATATTAATGACAAAGATATGTTTGTATTTATCCAGATAGCAACGAGGTTTGTTTTGGCATTGTAATTCAGAATTTTAACATGATGGAAGAAGAACAGTGCAATGAGAAAAACAACAAATAATATATGACAAACTAGAATGTGTTCTAATTCAACATTGATATTTTTATATTGTACATATGTAGTGTATTTATATTTAAAAGTGATGCCACACAACTTCTTTCTTTTTGACCTCAGATTTTAAATCGGGGAGAGGATCAATATGCAGGCATTTCAGAATGCAAATTGATCCAAGCTTAGTCTACTTTTAGAGAATGATAATTGATTTTCTCTTTCATGAGCAAAGTTGAGGATTGCCAACTTCTTAGACTATTCCATGATGGTAAATTTCTAATAAGACTAAAATTATTAAAAGTGAAGTAGAGAATTATGGGAAATTAGTGTACAAGGTTATGGTCAAGGCTGAATTTTACTTATTGGGGAAAACTACTGTGTTAAAAAGGCATGTGGATTCAGAAGATGATGTTTTGTAATTCTCTGTATTCAGTCTTCTCAGAAACATTGGATCAAATTTTTGTTGATATCTCATACTTCGGTCACACCGTCAACCTTATTCCATAGGGACTCCAAACTGACCAATTATTGCTCAATCCTAGTAATGTTATAGTGTATTCGGTTTGTTGTTGGTCTCCTTGTTGGTGTGACCGAGGTGTATCTATTGTGCATTTGGTTACCATGTAATTGTTCTCATGTGGTTCAATCAGAAAAGTACCCCAAATCATGTTTAAATTGACTCAGAATGAATTGCTGTATGATCAAACACATTGAGAAGAGGTACAAAAAAAATGTTTTGCGAGTAAAGTTTCAGCATTACACAAAACATTGTTCTTGGCTTACCGGTATATTAGTCTTGATTACTGAACTTAAAAAAAAGTGTTATGCACATCATGCTGATTAGACTCTGTGCCTTCATATAGATTATTGAGTACTATTATGTAGAACATTGAGTGACATTCTAATTGAATCAACATTATTTTAGGATGATTTTTGTATATTTTATAAGATTTGTTGTTGTCTTTCCTATGTTAACATATTCTGTGGTAGTGAATTAACAAGTTTTTACTGTAGAAAAAAATCTAGATTATTTGGCTGAATATTGTGCTGTGTTTAATGAAAATGTAATTTTATTAATATTGATATTAAGAAATATAATGAAATATCATTATACATCTGTTGCATTTAATGACTGTTTTTTCTTGCCTCTCGAACTCAAACTAGGGAAAACTTACACTATCAGAAAGTACAGTCAACTCTGCATAACTTAAAATCGCACAAGTCAAATCATTTGGGGGACTAAACTATGCACAGTGTTATTTACACTTCCTATTATTTAAAAACAAACTTTTGTTTGCAGTCTGTTACTGTTACGAGTAACTGCATTCAAATTATTATATTACATACACATTAGATGTCTCAGGCATGCCCTAAACATAGTGTAGTGATCAGGGGCAAGAATTGTTCAATTATTTATTATTAAATTTGTGGGCTGTTGGCAGATAAATATACTAGAAGAATATAATTATAGAAATGAATAGAATTTAACGAAACGTTCTTTTTATTTGATTGGAGCCAGAAGGGCGTTTACCCATATACTTAAACTGGCATTGAAAATCTGCACACGCAGTTTGGTAGTACGGTGTTCCCACTCTGAATGTTATCACACTACACCAAAAAAAGTAGACATTAATGCCATACACGTAGATAAACATACAAAATTCAATGTATTTTTCATATCGCACAATGAGGTACATGTACATTAATTGCAATTACTGAATAGATCATTTACTAAACACAGGCAAACAATGGTATTGTTTTTAACTGGACATTAAAGACATATGACATTGGTGAGGTATATAAAGTAGGACCTAGGAATACATTACCAGAGTTATAATATGTGTCCAATCAAAAGTGTTGATCACCGATACATCGGACAAGAATTCTACATAATTTCAAATAACATGAAATAATATGCCAGAAATATAAAATTACTCATTACGTGTCCCATCAAAATTTTGATAATGCATAAAGCAAAAATTCAATAAGGGTAAAGCTCTAATGGGCTGTTCTCGTCATGAGAGAGAGGGGAAATATGCTCCAACATGGACCACTTTTACAACATGCCTACATGTTCCTCTATGGATAATAAAGTGAATTCTCAGGGATGTAGCTCAATGTCTACTACAATATATAAGTATATAAAAGCAGTAATGACAACATTGATTACATAACAAGTTACTAATGGGTGTAAAGGCACTCCAGCCATGCTAAAACAAATTTTGTTCATACATGATATGTATAAATGAAAGATAAAAAGAATGGTTGGTACGAAGGGAATAGACAAAAGACCAAGGCTTATCAAGCCAGATTGTTACAGCAAAATAATATATTTCGGTAATCATATGTTATGACAAAATGGCATTAAGGACGGTACTTCTTTCTAACGGTACAAACCCATACCCCATTCATTTCGACTTACATTCAAATCAAATTTGAATCTGAAATCGATACCGAGCTGAATTTGTAAACAAAAGGGATCACTAAAGATAACTTAACATTCTGGAAATGGAATTCTGGAGAGAAATCTTCCAATTTACTCACTCAATCAATCAAAATAAAACAGACAAATGTACAAATACTTGCTGGATATCGACTGAAAGGCACAACTTAATTTGTGAAGAGACCATGTGTTAGCCCCTTAATTGGTAGAGTAATTTATTTTCTTAATTATCTCTCGTTGCTCATTAATCTGCTCTTCAAAATTTATACATCATTTATTTGCTCTTTTCAATTTATTTTTTCAGCCCAAAAATTATATTTAGGATATTAAAAGTTAGCTACTATCAACTCTCTTTGTAATATTGTATCTTAAATGGAATAAAATGACATACCGGTACTAGTATTCATAAGTCAATTTGCTCTTAAAGATGAAGTTGAGTTCCAGTCATGCGATTGCATTGTGAAAGAAACGGTGTGGAATCGACCAGAAAAGGTTGATCATCTAGCATACAAGAATTTGTGTGAATTGCAAGGTTCTAGAATCATCAAAATACTAAGATATTTGGTAAACTTACAAACACTGTACACGGAAAGATATATATGGGACTACACGAACATGTGGCGTCAAAAACCTCCCCTCCCCCCCCCCGAGTTTTACGATGAACATGACATATTTAGAATATGAAGGCATTTGAAGAGCCATGCTTTTCAGGGAACATGTGTTATCTGATGTTCTTCCACACTTGCATACCGGTAATAAGAATGATAAAGTTCACAAATTATTTTTCACCTCTTCCCAGAACTCAACCTTCTATTTAACTGGATTGTTCAAGAAAACATTGTTTAAAGTTGTAGTTCTTGATCGGGCTAATTGCATGATGTATGAAGGAGTAAAGCTTTAAGTTGAGAGATGTTCTGTGATCCATGTATACATGTTCATGAAACAATCTGCCTCGGCATCCACTTTGTTGATAGGATGACTGTTATCTGGATACATCAGCAATCTACACACAGGAGAATACATCAAAAATTACATATGGATCATAATTTAACAATCTTTGAAAGCTTTATAATGCTCATCACTTCTGGATCAGGCTTCATTAAGGTTGTGCAAATCAACTTCATTGCAGCTTCATACAAACAATTGTTGAAAGTAAAACACATTTCATTTACTAACCCATATCCAAATCGCTAAAGCAAGTCTGCAAGAATAAAATGCTAACATGAGATATTTTTCAAGAAGTTCTACCTATAAAACAAAATTAGATAGCTTAAGCAGATACCGAGATGTGATTGTTCAAGAGCTCGTCACGTGATATCCATTGTGACGATCGTGATCATTATATTTTCCTGGCCGGTCACCTTCGATGGTTATCTTGACCAGCTAGTGAAATGAATATAATTTTAAATTAATGCATGTTGCCCTCTTGAGGACTGTTTGCATTTTTTCTTCCTTAATTTTTTGTTTTCTCTTCAATTTTTTTTTGTCCATTTTTTTTTTTTTACTGCTTTTTTCTATAAAAAAACTCCCCCCCCCCCCNCCCGAAAAAATAAAACTCTGGTACAAAAAATGCTCTTTTTTTTTTCTTCAACTGTTAGGAAAGTAAAATTTGTGCAATGAATGAAATGCATGACAATCATTGATATACTGACCTTGTTTTGACCCCACGTGCCTTGAGCATCTCATGGTAGCGTATGCCCTGCTGGGGTGGAACGCGAAGGTCATCTGATCCAAGCATTAAAAGGGTTGGAGCTTTCACCTGTTAATAGAAACGGGACATTTCAGCGACGCATCATAATTAGCAGCCACCACTATAGGAAGACTACATTGTCTGTTTCCCCTTTAAGTTTTTCTTAAGTTACTAAAACACGTAAAGAAACAAAACCTATACATAAAGATCACTTGTTTCACTTGATCATTTATGTATCTTATAAAACAGACCTCAATGAATATGCACAGGGAACTTTGTTGCACGCAGTTGCCATTAATTAAAGCATGAAAAAAAAGCACAGTTTTTCATTGAAGGTGTTTACCGCGTCAATTCTGAACGATCCTCGAGATCGTGCCTTATAAACACTATATTTTCTCCTCCTAGCATTTGATATTGCCTGATTCAACCAACCTATTTTTACCATCGAATCCAAGACTTATTTACATACCTTGTCAATATAAGCCATAGGAGAACAGTTGAACATCTTGGCATACATCTCGGCTGATGGCGCTATCTTGAAATCAAAATCCATACCAGCCTCTGTCATCGTCCTAAGAAAAAGAAAAGAATAATATTTGTGGTATGTTGAAAAGTATTACAGGTTAAAAAGCGCTCTCAATCTAAAACATACAAAGCAAGACAGCATACTTCAAACCTATTTTCTCACAGGATTTCAACTAATAGGAGTATTAAAACTCCCACGTAATAATTACAATATTTGCTCAACAACAATACGTTAATGACAAATGCCTTAAATTTTTGGCAGCAAGTCATATTATTTAAATGCAATTTCGTAGCTTGGTGGGGATACTGTACGACAGAGAATTTGAGGGCACTCCATCTAATTGTGGCTGTTCGTTGACTGATTACTGTATTATTGGACATGCAGCGTCACAAAAGAAGAAAAAAGAAGGAAAATCATGCAAATTGTAACACATTTCATTCCTCCCTAGAAGAGGCTTATCAGATTGATACAGTTAACTCAAATAAAGTTTCTTATCCCACAACTAAACTTTTTCCGAACAAATAAGGCCAGGCTATTAAAGACTGGTGATGAAGACCCAATGCAAGACAAAGATTGAATAGCTATGTTATAAATCATGACATGGGCCAATATAAATTATCATGCATGTGTACCAGTATTCCAATTCTCTTTAACATTTGGGCTGCAATCATCTAATATATAAGTAGCCAAACTTGCTGTTGTTTGATGGCATAGTGTAACAAGATCAATACATCTGATTGTGTGATCACAATTTAGGTCTAAAACACATTCTTCATTCGCTAATTTCATATCTTCACAAAATATCATTCGCCCTGTCTGCCTAAATTAAACAGCCTTATAGCTTTCTTTTCTATTCTAATATGGGAAAGGAATGGTTTCTTTATGACTCTTCACTCACAAGTCTGGTATATCTCCACAGAAAAGTTTATCTGGAAATAAGAATACGTAACAAGAAATAAGAAAGAAAATCAGCATACCAAGATGGAATGTCTGTACCCCCAAGCATGGCTGAAAAAAGAAAATGGTATAAAAAAAATACATTATTCAACACAATTGAACATGAAATTGGAAAACAAGCAAATTTATATGTTTAGTAAATGTTTTTCTTTCATTATTATGTTTACATGATTAAACAAAAACAAAACTAATAATATTTTTTTCTTTAAAACGTCCTTTCCTAAAATAAAATAAATTCTGGTCGCAAAATGTCTCTTTTCTTTTTACACACATCTCAGACACATACATACTACATGTTGGTACTGGTTGTTTTTAAGTAGTAAAGCATTATACTCTACAAGAAAGTGCATCAAAAGGGTGAACTTAACATGAAATGTGTCATGTACAACATCAACAAATGAAACATATTACTTGACTGATATAATTATTTTTCCTTCTTGCATGACTATGTGTATATCCTGACCATATAATCAGCCATCGGTTCTGTACAGTCAGTAAGCTAGAAACATTGTCCTAATTTCATTAAAGGCATACACAGATTAACCCTACAGCACAGACATTTGTTTTATTAGATTACGTGAAATTAAGGGCAAAGATAGATTTCCTTAAAATAATAGATATTTAATGTTATCTATTTACCTGCAAGATTAGTGACTGGATTCCTTGTAGTACATGCCTTGTAAAAATCCTACAAAAATAGAACAATTCTGTAGTCGGTATAGGGCTAGAAGTCCTAATGACATACACAGATTGACCCTACAGCACAGACTTTTGTTTAATAGATTAATTGAAATCACCTGAATCATCATGGGCAAATAAAGGTTTCCTTGAAATAATTGATATTTTAATGTTATCTATTTACCTGCGACATTAGTGACTGGATTCCCTGTTATACATGCCTTGTAAAAATCCTACAAAAGTTCAAAAATTAAAGAAAAACGACTACCAGTATATCGATTGATACGACTGAAAAATAAGTTGAATTCTGTGGGACATCTTGGCCCACATACCTGGAGCACTGTGCTAGAAGCCATCATCATCATCAAGAAAACCAATAGCTAAGTTCACATATGTGTATACATTTATAAGTAAGAAATATGCAAATGAGAGGAAGAAAGAACATTGTTACAAGCACATATATCGAATAGCTACTCTTTGGCGATAAACATTACATTGCTCGATTTAACAGAGGAGCACATACGCCGCACAGATGTACGTGCAGTAAAATGTTACAGTTTGATATCAAGATATCATTGTTTTTCTCTGGAACCTCATTGTGCTTGCATGAACTACAGCCACTCACATCTGCCATCTTGAGCACAATTTACTCTTACATAAAGCATCATGAATAGGATTCTGTAATTGTGCTTCAAAAATAGACCTTAAAGGTAATACAAAGTTTTGGGAAATTTTGAAAATTGGGTGGATAGTGATTCTTTACAATTTTGATATATTTTGATACCCCTGTGGATGTATAATAAGCACTAGTAAATTTAGTCCATAAAACGCTTCTGCTTTCAAGAAAAATTGAATACCGGTATAAAAATTTACCGGTGCTCCCGGTAAATTTTGATAAATTTCAAATAGCGCCTATGGCCATACAATAGTAGCTGTAACCATGAAAATGTAGTTGTGATATATAATTTCCAAATGGGAATAGCTTATCAGTCGATTTTAGTCAAGAAACATTGTTTCATAGCTCAATTAATATCTTGGCCTTGAGAGGGAGCTATTCAACATAAAGAGATATTATCATCAATTTCTTAACTTTAAACTTGATTTTAACCGCGACAACGATCACTGAATATTGTAGGATCGCATATGCTTCCATTATGTTCATTTGAACCAAATTCATGACCCCATACCAAAACGTATTACTTTTAAACTTATGTGCACCGAAGTTCAATCTAATTCAAATAACTTACTGGATACTGTCCAATCATATGCGTAGATAAGAAACCACCGTGTGAGCCACCAGACACTGCTACCCTTTCTCGATCTACAAGACCTTGTTCTATCACTGCTTCAGCTGCTGCCTGTTGATCAGACACAAACATAGAGTGATTCAAAAACTTGTACAATCAATTTTGATAGGCCTCTGGCACTGCTACACACTCCCTTTTTTTTTCTCTCTCTCTCTCTCTCTCTCTATCTACAAGACCTTGATCTATCACTGCTTCAGCTGCTTCCTGTTTATCAGACACAGATCTTGTACAATTAAACACTGCTGCTTGGTCAATATCTGCAAGACCTAGTTCTTTGACTGGTGTCATCTGCTGTCTGTTTATATTATGATCACCCAAAAAGTTACATTAAAATTTTGTAGGCAGCTAAGAAAACAATTACAATTACATGTCTAATTACCATTACTACTACCATTACCGTTCTAATTACTGTTACAATTACCATTACCTTTTGTGAGAAAATGTGCTTGTTGATAAGGTGTATATTCTATCCTGCACTCTTACATATATAACCAACAACAGAATTCCCTCACCTGAACATCTTTCACATCATTGGTTCCAACAAAGCCAGGGAGGGAATCGATGGATGCTTGCCCAAACCCTATCGAACCTCGGTAATTGACTGCAGAATAAAGAACAAAACAATTGTAATAACTTACATATCTGGAGGTCAAAGTGACAGTCACCTTAACACCAACTATCAAACTACCACACACACAAATACGTCAAAAATAGACTAATTCAGTCATGCACAAGTGATGTTATTATAGTATGCATAGAAGTACTCAAATATGCAATCTAAAAGACAAGTTCATCATCATCAGTTATCAAAGTCAGCCGTATTCTCTCTTTGGAGGGGTTACTGACTTTCACGTCATGATGACACTTCCTCCATTTCTTCTTGTCTCAAGCATTCTTCTCATTTAGGCCAACCTTGCTGATTTCTTTGTCCACCATAGCTTTCCACAAAATCTTAAGGAAGAGTTTCTGAACTCTTTGTCAATCTCTTGAAAAAAACAAAGAAAAAAAATCATCTGGAATCTGCATGATTTATTCTTTCTTGCTTGATTCATCTCAATTTGTATACACTTTAATAAAGTAAAATATTCCTGATGAGACAGTAGTATACCCTCCAAGATCAGATAATAGAATAAATATATTTTTACCACAGGCGATAACAAATCCAAGCTGACAGAATAATCCAGGAAGAAAGAGGTAGCCTGTACTGAATACGGAATGAGGGCCCCCTGTGAAGAAACAGAAAATTGAACTCAAATAGACTGATTTAACCAGGTTAGCATGTCCGAAAATAAATTTTCTAAAAATCATTGTTCTGTATCCATGTGTGATGTTGAAATACCTTTCAGACATAAACCTTGTTGCAAATTCAACAAATTCAAAAACTAAAATATGAGACATAATGAAAGTGTACTGCACAGCAAAACAAACAAACTACCGTACCACTTAACACAGACTTCTTGTTCACTGAAATCACTTCATAAATAAATATCAGGTCAACAATTTCTGTGAAGCATAGCACAAAAGATACATTCTCACTTTTTACCTTATTTAAAATCCTTAGTGATAGACTGAACAGTCTGACCTTTCACATCCTATTGAAATGGGTCATATACAGCTTCTCCACCAAATATGGCTACCAATAAGAATTTGTAGTATTATTTTATATATTTATTGATCTTCAAACATAAAATCATCCTTTTTTAAAACAGCAACATGATCACAAATGTAGAAAACCGAACAGGCCTGGAAAGAAGATATAAATGATTGGACATTTTGTCCCTATTTTGACAAAGTGACAGTAGTGAATGAAAATTGCAAACAATTTGCGTGCGGATTTTCCTCACTGCCGTCACTTCGTGAAATTAGGAACGATTTGACAGACATACTTATAAATAACAGTAGCTGTCATTTTCATCTAGACTCATGACTGCTTATCTAGACCGTGCTAAAACTGCAGCACTTAACTTGAGCCATTACTTGTTCTAACCAATGTCTTACCATGAGCCCACACAATGAGAGGAGGCTTCTTCTCTTGACTGCCCAAGTTTGCCTTTGGCTTCAAGATGATAGATTCAAAATCAATATCACTACCTGTAATGATAAAACAAAGAACAAACAAATAAAGCAACATAAAAACATACTTTTTTTCTCTCTCCATGAATTAGTGAACAGAAGATAAGATTTAATATTAAGGTATAATTTTAGAACAATGCTGTGATTTAACAAACATGTGGGTTTGTCTCTAAACTTTGTAATAACAAATGGTTTGTTGCTTTTCATCATATAATCACACAATGATAATGTTGAGATTATGTTATAATCATAAGAAATCTACTATGTGCATACAAGTTTAATGCCAAATGGTGGTTCTTTGACTGATACAGTGTACTGGTGGTGGTTGTGGTGGTGGTGGTGGTGGTGGTGGTGGTATTGGTGGTGGTGGTGGTGGTGGTGGTGGTGGTGTTGGTGGTGGTGGTGGTGTTGATGGTGGTGTTGGTTGTGACAGTGATTATGATGGATAATGTAATTGGGGTAGCAGCAGAACTCGTAACATTCTTACCTTGCTCAGTATTTGGGTTTAGTGTAATAACCGACCAGGTTACATCTGACAGGATCACACTAGGTTCATGTAAAGGTCTCCAGTTGATACATGATATATCTCCTTCCTGAGGGATGACACCTACAACCTTTTACATGGAAATCAGAAATAAAACTATTAATATGATTGGTTTCCATGGTTTTGTCAGAAAGATTCATGAATAGCATTTTTTAGTTTTTTATTTTAAATTTTTATTTTAAATTCCTTCTAATTTTGTAGGGGGTATCCACCACATTGGAAGTTCAAGCCTCAAATGGTAATGCAAATATTTCATTAGATGGAACAGATGGACAGGGGATAATCTTAAAACTTGATGTTTCTTGTACATCCTGACGTTGTTTAGGCATACAAATAGAATTAATGAGTACACCTTGATTTACACATTTTGCAAGCTGATCCAGTTTTGGAAAATATGAGCATGAACATTAATTACCTACAACAAAGTGACAACAAAAGTAAGTTTTAAGCTTACCAGTTGAGCTGAATGGATTGGTGAAGATCTGCATGCAAGAATATGTCTCTGTTTGATGTCATAAAATATCCAACTACCAAAATCTGGGCCATTAGTAAGTCTTGTCACTTCTCCTGTGCAGACATCGATTGCAATAATTGTCTGAGGAAAAATGAGAATGACCTTTATATTTCATATATATATATTTATATATATATACCATATCAGTCCATGAACAGAAGAAAGTCCCAGAAACATTCATTTAATTTCCAAATAAAAATAAGAGAGTTGTATAAATAAACCATAATAAAATATCTACCGGTATCATAGAGTTTGCTCACTAAATTTTGAGATTGGACTACATGATTGTTAAATCGTACCCCACTAATGATATCGGATGAAATACCACATCCAATACCTGCATCTTATAAGGAGTTTTAAAGGGCAGCAATTTCTGTTCATGATAAAAAGCCTTTAAATGCCTTTAAGCTACGGTCACAAAGGTTTGTACGAATCTCCCTGTTTTTCCATGGTCTTCCCGAAATTTCATTGTCTGAAAATCTTTTATACAGCGTTCGTAGCAGTTCGTAATGGCATTTGTGACCAGGCTATACATTGAACTCAATGATTAGCACCTGTGACTGTTGTATCATACCTGACTACTTCTCCAAGCAGTGCTGACAAGGATAGTATTATTGTCCAGCCAACACTGTTGCTCAAAACGGCCAACGTATAAACCAGGGAAGGGCCTCTCTTCTGTAAAATAAAGCCCAAGGAATAATATAGAGATAATGATTGCTATGAGGGGAATACTCGTTTTAACGGCTCAAGGGGATGTTGCATCCTGATATCATCTCGAAGCGTGCCAAGGGGTGATATCAGGATGCAACATCCCCAAATTATAGGCCAGCGGATAAGAATTATGACCAAAATAAAGATTGACACATAACTACATATATGGTAGCTCAAGTAGGACTTGGGTTCAGTGCAGACCTAGCTGTTCTATGAGAGGACACACAGGAGCATCAAGCAGTCTACCGGTAGTCTATATCAAGGTTTTATTTCAATGTGCGGTATCTCTTCATAGCAGTAGTATTTGAAGCTTATATTTTTAATAAGGTGTAGCGACATGGAACCCTTACCATAAAAAACAAAATATATTTTGGTGATTAGTACAATATATGTTTATCAGATTGTGAGGAAGTTTGAAATACACCCATAGACCATGTATATTACAGAATTTTGAAGCAACAACAACCACACAAAAAAAAACCTGATAAATTAGGGTATGACAATTTGGATAATTAATACATGAATTTCCTCAACAAATTAGTTTTTTTAAGCAGCCAGTGAATAAGAATTCTAATACAGCCTCTCCAAATAGTTTAAATTATAAGACAGGTTCTAGAATCTAAGCAATACGATTGGTCAATTGACATCACATGGGCATGCATTATAGTTACTCCCATCAAAAATTGATAACACAAGCTCAATACCTGCCGATATCGCTTTCGCGTAATCCAGCCAAATTTAATTTGTGCATTTTCAATATCCAGAATATTCTAGGCCTAGATCTAGTTAGATCTAACTTAGATCCAGATCTAATATCTATCTATACTCTAGATCTCGACTATATTGTAAGAATGTATTGTCTTATAAAACAAATAATGCACAGATTTGCTTGTGTGTTAGGGCAGTTCCAGTGCACTCAGTTTAGTCAGTGCGATACCAATAACGTACTAACCATGCGGGCGCGTGCGCTATCACCTAGGTGCACTGGCTAAACTTTGTGCACTGGACCTGCACTAACACATTCGCAACAGTGCATTATTTGTATACTACTGCTGTGAATCAGGAAATAATACCACAAAGAGATATTTCAAAGTGGCAGATCAAGGCTTTCTACTCCGAGGAATATACCTGTAGGTCTTTGAACTATATCAACTGTAACCTTTGTCTCCTTGCTCTCCCAGTGATACTGTAAAAGAAGGAAAACAAAGCCAGATTTCATTACAAAACTAGAAAAAAGTTGACTCCAGGCAGTTGAAAACATGCCTCCGCCTGCAACATAATCAGTATTATTTAATTATTGGATAGGAAGTAGATTCCACAGCACCTAATGATATTTACATGGCATATACATACTCTTACCAAGTTTCACTACGATATCTTATTTCGTATTTAAGTTATGCACTAACAAGATATTTTGGCACATTTAAATTGAACCATATGACCTTTGACCTTTTCCCTCTCGACCCCACCATTTAATCAGGTAATCTTTCATACATACTCTCACCAAGTTTAACTATGATACCTCAATTGATTCTTAAGTTATTGCGCTCACAAGAATAATTACGGAATGACAACCCAAAAACATAATGCCTCCGGTACTCACTACGTATGATGCAAGAAAATACAACTCTGAACAGAGAATATCAGGTATACTAACTCCACCTCAAATGTACAAATATTTTGTCCATAGTATACAAATATTTAGCAGCACCAGCATCATACTATTGAACCTTACATTCTAATTGCATTGCATTGCACATTACAGCAATTTCTATATACATGTATATAATATAAGAGATTTTCCATCTCTCAAAGAAATATATTACTCATGGATTTGTCAACACCACTTCGTGGGATCAAAAATTTTCATCAAATATATATCTAAGCCTTTTAGAAGAATAAACCATTGACTCTTTTTTTTTTTAAACAAGAGGTCAGGTTCAGTGAGATGATGTTTAATACTTTCCTCAGCCGTTTTGTAATGGCTCATACAAAAACCAGAGCACTCTTTTGTGCAAGAAGTTGAAACCATGTTTCTGGGTCTACTGTCTTACCACAATGAGTTGAGCACACTGCATGTGAGGACCATGGTAAGAATTCTGGATATAGATCAGTTTAGAAGCATCAGGACTAAAAACAGGTGACCTCACAGATTGACCTGTGATGCTGATGGTGTCTGGAGAATAAAGAAATAAAAGAATAAAGATATACTGCATACCTGCTAACCTTTTACAGTAAAAAGTAAAAATTAGGAGCATGTGTATTTTACATGCTATGAGACAGATGTTTTCAGAAATGGTTCATAACACTGGTTTGAAGGTAGAAAAATAGAAGTTATTCCTCCAAAATTTGAATTGCTGGCAGTTGTGGTAGGAGAATAATGATTGGTTGCTGTCTGTAGTTTATGTACTTATTTAAACTACATTATGTACCCATACTGGTAGGATTATTCCTTGAAGTGCACTGTGCGCTGGTAAGGCTGCCGGAGCTAAAGCTAGGGTAATTGAGTGGTGAAGTGTGACGTCATCAAAAATCTATTTATAGAATTTCTCAATTTTTTCTTCATTTTCCAAAAGAGCATCGAAAATAATTTCCAAATGTCGAAAACCAAAATGAAGAAAAAAAATGAAGAAAAAATTGAGAAATTCTAAAAATTGATTTTTATGGCATCACAGCTTCGCTACTCTATAAAGTCTAAAGCTCTTTGGAAGTGCATGGAGATGTTAATTAATAACGTATTATGCGCTATACAAGAACTGAACTATTATTATTATTATTATTATTAAACTTACTGCAGGTTTGACTTGACAGATCCAGATGATAGATGGTACTCCTGCAGAAGAGAATGAATTACATTGAACCAAAAGTAATTTTTATTTTAATACAAATAAGCATACCGGTAATTACTTGTGATGAAAATAAACACTGCAAAAATTATACTGTTTTAAACTCTAAAAATCATATCAACTACCGGTAGAATGAACTGAAAATTGAAAGCCAGTCAAATAACTTGCCAAGTTGCAAAATACAAAAATGATTACCAAGCAATACTGGAAATGATTGATGTATGTGTAGGGGCAAGAACATTATTCAAGTGGAATATTTGAATGTCTTTTCTGTTGATGTATCATATATTTCTGCAAAACCTCTAGAAATAATAAAATCATGGTTTATCATGCAAAAAAACATCATGAACGAAAATAAGGCATACCGGTAGAATGATTCCTACCTTCTATTCCTACAGTAGATTAATCCTAGCCTATACGGCTCATTCTCCCATCCAGTGAACACTATCCCGCTATCATCGGGAGTCCAGATTGCTTGACCGACAGAGACATCCTTGGGCAGGCCCTCTGGTATAGTCACCTGACCAGTCTGAAGCTTTAAGATGCATGGCACTGGAGAATGCTTCCCAACCAATAGCTCACCCCAATCTTGACGATAGACAAACTGGTCTCCCTGTATCATATAAGGACAAAATTATATTTATATTTTTTGATCTACCAGCCCAATATTACGGTTACAATGGCCGGGCTTGAACTAGATTTACAATACAACTGATATATCACAGGGAGAATGAAAAACCAAGTGAAATATATCAATAGAACATTTCATTTTTAATAAGACACTGTTCATAATTGAAAAAAGGTGCTAACGTGCAGAGGAATTTTCCAAACAAAGACTTCAAGTTCAAGAACAACATTTTCCACACCTATTGAACCATTAATATATTTGATGAAAATACATAAGTAATTCCAGCTCATGCACGTCACAGACACAGTCCCAAAGTGCACTCTCACAATAAAAAAAGAATGACCTAGATTGTACCGGTACATATGAATATTTTCCTGATTGTTTCCAGAGCATACACAACCCCTTGGCCTCAGCTACATGTAGCTCACTCATCCAATGTACAAGGTAATTCAAGTACAATCACCTCTAGCCATAGATAGACATTCTTCTCGCAAGCAAATTTACTGCGGACAAGAATTAGACTTTAAATGTCACATTTGAGAGCAAAACAAGTCTAATATCCCAAGCAAAGGAAGGAAAGATTATTCCAAGAGCAACGTACCGGTTAGTGAAATATTAAGTTTGAGCAACCGCATCTTGACTAGTTCATGATCATGATCACTCAACGAATTGACATGATTGAAATGCAAGCCGAATCGTAACGATCCAAGGCAACTAGGCCAGGGGGCGCAGGCGGGCCATCCGCCACTGCGAAGATCGAGAATATGCAGGACCAGTATCAGATCAGTGATGGGCTGTGCATAAGCGTGTAATGAGGTACTTGAGTACACGCCCAGGCTCACAGGCGCATACCTGTGTAAACTCGGCCGCCATGTGTTGTTTTTTGTTATTTTGCCAACACCATAGGAAGCATCCCATGTCCGTCTCCAAAAAATCCAATCCAAATTGAGGTGCAGTACAAGGGGCCAATTTGTGCTTTTGAACTCGTCACAAATAATAGTGACAGACAAATTTTCCTCAGAGTCCAAAGAGAAATCCAGACATTTGGTCCCAGTTTCTGAGTGCTGAACGAATATATATATATATATATATATTGTGAACGAAATGTTACCTAGTACTTGTCAGAAAACAAAACATATAGGAAATCCAACATAAAGGAAACATAGATCATAAATATTTATACCTTAACTTCAGGATCTTTCTTTTTAGCATCTGTTTCAGGATTCTCTTCAGAGCCACCTTCTTTAGATTTGTCAAAGTAAGAGACGGCTTTGGGTTGCTTCTTTTCTGCCACATACAGAAGTTGAGATTCACAACTAGACCACTCCAAGCATCCAAATTCACCTGAAAAACAGGAAAGAAATTATGTAACCTTACATCATTTTAAACACAATGCATTTTTCATGTGATGCATATAACACCTATTGAAACCAGGTGGTTCATGTATTATTAAAGTGAATGGGAATGAGAGGTATTACAATGAGTGATTTCAAGTTCGGTGTTTGGGGCTGGTGTTAGTGTTTAATAAACACGAACCCAGCCTTAAACACCGAAATGGAAATCAGCTGGTGTTAAGGCTTTGACCTCTGAAAATCATCAACTTCTGGTAACAAGTGTTATTGATTTTGCAAAATTGTCGTCTCCTGAACTGACCTTTGTGGCTGGTGTTAATGTTTTACGTACAAATATCCTATTCACTAACACTAGCCCCAAGGTATTAAGCAATGTTGATTTCCAATTCGGTGTTAGTGTTGTACTCGCACAAAGGTCAACGCTAGAATGACATGAATTTATTGTCTGACAATCAACTAAAAATACATGAAATAGGTCCTTTTCTATGTGATTTTTACATTCTTTCGTGTACAATTAGTTATTTTATAAGACCAGAGAAATAAGTGTAAATTTATTCTGTGCTTTTCATGAGATCTTAAATCTTTATGTACTATTGTCGTGAAAAACAAGTGTGTGTGGCGAAATTACTGTGCCGTGTTAAACTATCGATATTGATATCGGTATCGGGCTCTTGATTTCATCAACAAATTTTAGCTCGATTTTAAGAGCTCTTGACTGCTCTAAACACTAACACCCAACTTGAAATCACTCAATGTATTAAGCACTATATAAACATGGATTATTTTTATTATTCTTATTATTATTATTATGTTGCTTCGATTCCCACTGGGCCATTCATTTTTCAAAGAAAATATCTCCCATAATCAAATGAGTTGAAAATCAAGAATATGACTCTGCCAATAGTAAATTAATAATAATCAGATATATTATCCCCTTTGTTTGACAAAAAAACACAGACAACATGCAATTCCCTTTTAAATGGATTGGGTATCTTTGTTTCAGATTCTAAACAAAATCCTGGAATTAGCTCATGCTGCAATCATAATTATAAACCTTTAGGTCAGGCAGGAATCCTATGACGTTTACAAGCCGATCGGCTGTCTTATTATCAAGATATTTATAATTGGAATTTGAAATTAAAAAAACCGTTTTCCCAAAGGTTTTTATAACACTACGGTCTATTGGGGAAAATGAGTAAGGTAAAACTGGTCACTCAAAGATTTTTACTTTTTAAAGGAACTTCATGATCATTTTGTAGGCCCATGCATCTCAGATTTGGCATTGTTAAACAAAGCCTTTAAAGCTGTTGTAATACAATGTAATGCCAATAATTGAATCAAAATGCAATTTTATATCACATGACTTTATGCTTCAGTCCAATAACAATGGTAATGGATATCAAATTAATGTTGTAGTACATTACTGATATTTGAGAGAACAAATTCATATTACATGCAGGCACCCCATTTGAAATATCTATCTAACCCACAATAACTCATAAATTGCACGATATTGTCACCTCATTCCTTGATCAAATTTGATTAAGAGATCAAAGATCACAAGTGTATGACTATAAAATACCTACATTTTCAACTTTGGTATGACTATATCTCTAGAATGATTTTGACAGAATGAGCTAATCAAGGAATTATTATTATTATTGAAATATAATTAATAAATTACCCACCATCTTCATACACTTTGCCATGTTTGTCAAGGGCAGCCAGATTGATATTATGAATCTTTTGAATATTGTTCCAGACCTGTACAAACAAGAAAGGAGACCAGTTTTCCTTGTCAAAAAATATATTTATAGAAAAAGCAAAGAAATACACATCTTGCATGCTTATATGTTCTTTCATGCATGATGGTATACTTCAATTTTTCATAGATTGCACCTATGGCCAGAATACCTTCTAGGGGGAAAGACATCCAATATGTTAAGATAGGGAAAACATGGCAGAAAACAGATCAGCTAAATCAGATTGAACCTGCCATAAAAAAGTATTTCACTGATTGTCAGATGAATATTAAGTACTCAGCACCTGCTTCGATCTTCCAGTAAAAATAATCATAATTTATGCAGTCTGATTTGAATGATATTTTTAGTGGTTATTTCAATATTTTCAGTGATTTCAACTTGCCACATTATCAGCTATTTCCATTAGCATTCTTTTAGTATTCCATCTATTGCAGGATAAATGCGATGAAAGAAAAAAATATGATAAGTACTCACCTCCAAATATTGTTTTTCATCGCCTTTCTTATCCTTAATTTTCCTCAGCACAGCTTTGAGCTTTCCAGAAGGTGACCATCGCACCAGCTGTCTGTAGGAGAGAAGAGAGAAGAGAGAGAGAGAAAGTGTATTTTCTCTCATTGTGTATGATTCCATTGTACAGGGGATCAATCCAATTTTTTTCTCTCTCTGTATGATTGAGATATCCCCTGTGGGCTGTGGGAATAGGCACTGTATCCTGCTTCACCTCCCCCCTCCCAAACATGAAAAAAAATCTGAAGCCTAAAACATCCAATGAGAGCAAACTTTAACACAGAGTATTACAAACATCAGCAAAGTTAGATGCAATAAGCTATGCTTATCAAAATTTCATCTTACTCTGAATTTAGTTCAGTGTTGGTTCCTGGATCTATGACATCTCCTATTTGTCCATTGCTGTCAAGAGTCACAATATGGGTCTGTCTATACTTGATGTTGCATTCTCTTTCTAGATCTCTCTGGCTCCATGTTGAATGTACACTAAACACATTGTCTCCAGTCTTTTGTAGGGAAGCAAAAGAGAGAGACGGTGCACTAGCACAATCCCTATACACTTTCACTGCCCTCTCAACAGATGGAAAATCCTGAAATTAAACAAAATATTGAAATCAAACATTTCAACATGTAAATGTCATAGTACAATCAGCAAAATTGCACAAGTAAGGGTTTACCAGGTAGTTTAAGATATAGATTACATCTACATGTAGATCAGCACGCTGGGGCCTGTTCCTCAAAACTAACAAGAAGACAGTCATAACTTTATTCGCCAACTACGGAGATGTCTGAGATCTTCCTAAACCGTTTCACAAAGAACTTACTAGCTAGATATCTTGTGAGATCGATACTATCGGCAAAAAGAGGAGCCAATACATAGAGTAGTAGCTCCGGTCTGCGGCCGGTCTGCGGCAGATCCGCAGGAACTGCCGATTTTATATTTTTGCAAATACTCACAGAATAGTTCAATACCATCAATGTAGAGTCCATATACTTCATTATTAAATAAAAGGCACAAATAAAACCTAACTGACCTACCGCATGGTCAGCATTGTCCACTTCTGAAATGCTTCGAATGGCTCTGTTTGCGGCCATGCATTTCCCGCTGGGCGGCATGGCGGGCACGCATTGCGTCACAAAGCTTTATGCGCAACGGCATAATCAAAGCATGTACCAAATTACTAAGGGTAACCCAAATTCTCATGTTTTTCTGTTGTTACGGTAAATTTGTCAAGTTTTAAACAATTACACCTTTTCCTCAAATGGATCATCCAAACAAGGGAGGAACGAGGGTACCAACTACTAGAAACTAGCGGGTCATAGCGGGTACACACATCAGCTCACATACCATTATACACAAACCTGTATGTTATGTGTGTATTTACACCCCCGGCCGCACACGAGGCAGGGACGCAATTACAACATCGGTAAGCGGCCACCCCATGCAACTAGCCCTGCGGTGGCACAATCAAAATGTCTGCGATAGGAAACAGACCACAGCCATCATACTTCCACAACATCAAATTTCACCTCCAATCAGACAAATAGAGCTACAACATTCAACATTGATCTATGCATGACTCGAGTTAGTTAGCACCTGCTGGAATTTTCATCGCTGACTGGTGTCGTAGATTTCCGGCAACGCTGACGGATACTCCGTAGCGATATGAGAATCTGCTATGGACGTTTTCGGCAAGGCAGAACCTACCAGGGAAGCCACGGTAATTTCCATCGC
>BEXV01001868.1:19934-38216 GCA_003118195.1 Hemicentrotus pulcherrimus
CCCCCCCCCCCCCCCCCCCCCCCCACCTCTCCTCCCTCTCACCCAAGTATGACAAGAAATTGCCGTTTATGTCTAGTGCGTGTTGTCTGTATATTGATATGACCTCCGCGGCCGCCAAGAGCAATTGGAGTTGCCTTACACTTACAGTTGGACACATATTGATGACTCACTCATTAATGTGCATTTACCGTAGAAGCACGCTGAACTATTATAATTACAAATGCACGAGGGGCCTAATACAATAATATTGATATTGTCATCAGAATAATGCAATAAAGGTTGGTCTGCCCGAAAGAAATTTAAATGCTGATGGGTCCAGCTATATTGATTTCTTTAAAGGCTATATAATCTAAAAAGGTTTTATAATTATATTTGTTTAAATTCTTTTTCAATATTTTTTTTCAATATTTGTTAGCGTTATTCCCAGCGCACACTTCACCATGCTCCTGCGATTCGATTTTCGAAAAAAAAAAATTACATTTATATTAGATACGAAAATTTAAACAAACATCATCTTCCCGATTTATGCTATGAATAAAGATAAGAAATACTAAAAATCGGTATTTTAGTGCATTTAACTTTTTTTAGTAAGAATAACTGCCGAATCGTATTCAAATCGTAGACAATCGCACGAACGGCCTGACATCACATTGAGCTCATTTACCTGTTTCGACTTGGCGGAATCCCTTGAAATTTAGCTTAAGATTGAATGTTTGTATTGATAAATGCTAAATTGCAATTTTATTCTCGATCGTTGTCAGGTCGTACAGTGTGGGATTAGAATTATGAGAGCATTGGAGAGGGTGGGGCTTTAATGGGTGTTTTGTTTTTCTGTTTGTTTGTTGTTGTTTTTTTTTGGGGGGGGGGCTTGTGTACTGTGTAATTCCTGCGTTATGATTTTCTACATGTGCCTCATGTGGAGTAAATGGAAATTTTATGTCGCAAGAGTATGTGTCATACTAGCCTCTTGTCGATGCCCTCACGCTGTTGGAGTCTCTAAATTCTGGCGAGCGAAGCGAGTCAGAGAAACCCGAGGCGCCTCTGTTTCTCTGACTCGCTTCGCTCGCCAGAATTTAGAGACTCCATCAGCGCGAGGGCATCAACAAGAGGCTAGTGCTGGTAACTTCTTGGTCATACCCATATCCATACGTTCAATATTGCACTGACTAACGGCGCATGCGTAGCTCGATCGCACGATCAATGAGTCACGCGAACCTCTTATGCTGGCACACAATGTGGCGCGTGGCCTAATACAGTCTACCAGTCAAAGGTGCATGATGACTCATCGCATAACTCACCACACCGGTAATGTAATGAACGTCCCCGCCTCATTTAAAATGCACATATTTGAGATCACACGCTCGCGATGAGAGTTTAATACACGAGGAGAAGATGACGTGGAGCTTTTTCATTTTTACTTCATACTCATGAATGAGTCAGATATTAGATGTGTGATTTGTAGAGTGGTGTATCTATATTTATAATTGATTTGAAAGCGGCAGCGGCCGAACTGTTCAGTGAAATATGCCTAAACTATGTCACTGTCTGTGTTTAAGTACCGAGCATGTTCGTCCATTTCAGTGCGTGATTATAACAATAATATTTTGCTTTTATATTGCGCCTCATACATCTACATGTCTCTAAGCGCCTTACCCGGCCAATATGTTGCAGATAGAGCATTGATTATATGCCATGGTGCAAGTATTAATAATTCCACTAATTGTGCTCCCAATTAAAATGTTAAATTTATATAACTCAATCAAAGTTGGCAGTATTATGTAAACTATAAAATATGGCGCCACGGGAGACCGAGCAGTGATGCAAGAGGAACACTAGGGCATTTGGAGGTACCTTCGATCGGGAGCAACTTTATATAGCTACTCTTTCATACATTGCCTATGCATGCCTATGTCATAATTATATATTAGGTCATTTTAGCAGTAGGCTTTATAAATTCATTGATCACCATTTATATTCTAGCTCTTTCATACCTGATTGTAATATTGGAGTTTAACTTTAAAGGTACTATGTCCCATTTGCAGGCCAAAAAAATAAAAAGGTTAAATTCCAACCGCATTTGAAAGATAATACTAATTTAGAACTTCCTTAAAAAAGGGGGGGCTTGAAAATGTCTTTAAGTGGGAAAATATCAACTACTAGTTGTCGAATCGGCTTCAGAGCTATAGAGCCAGTAAGTAATAGTATGATTTTCAGACCATTGCACCGAATGGTCGTACGTTTTATGCTGCCCAAAGATTCAATCAGTTTAATTTTGGCCATTACAAGAAGTGGGTTATTGATGTAGAAAAATGCTCTTGTGCCCTTTACAGCTCATTTTATGTCTGTTATTACCAAAGAAGAAAGAAAAAAGCCAGTCAGTCACTCAATAGTGTCTGACAGTTAAGTCTATCAAGCAAATGGGTTTCCTTGCATTAATTGGATATTAAGACACTGCTAATGTTTAAATTTTACAGATAGGACATTCATGTCATATTCATAATTCCTGCAAAGTTCTACAAAATATGATGTTGGCTGCAAAATATTAAGAAGAGTTATTAGGACGTACGATGTTCTAAGTCAATATCTAAAACTCCATAATATCAACAATCCGCAAAGGAGACATACAATAGGCATAATTAAAAGTGCAAATCCATTTAAAGCATCGGATCATGAGTGCAAAACGAAGAACTAAAAAGAGATAAATTTAATCCTCGTGCGAGAGCAAAGACCTTGAGCTTGACTTCAACAGTAACTGTTCAAGTATTGTAGACATGACTGATGATGCAGATGCTACGAACTCATGGCCAAGAAAGCTAGAAAGAGAAAACAGTTTACACCTCATGTGTATATACAGTTGTAAAACGGATTTTAGGAGGATACGGGACATGTTCACCATAATTATTTGGAGCTCTATGACCCAATCATGCCTCACGTTAGAATTGAAAATCATTATTTTGAAGGAAAATAAAGGATCAAATTTAGAAAAGATATAAAGAAATGCATCTTACCTTTGCTCCAATCTGGTTACCGCATTGGCCCGCTTGTATGTGTACAATTTCACGCATGGTTGAACTGTTTACAAGTTACAAATTCAAATTGTTTCCCTCCGAATTCGAAAAAGACTTCAATTTCTCCAATAAAATTGTGCATGTATCCACTGCAGTGATTTGTCGGCGTGAGATGGAGAAAGGCATACGCCCTATTATTACAGAGGCATCGGTTATTTTTTTGACGTTTCTTTTGCGCCCCCATCGGTACGGAAGATCCCAAGCCACATGCAAATTACTATTAGGGATCTTCTACAATGGTAGCCTCTAGAAGGCACATCTCAAAGGAGGTCTTGAATATGCATATGAATGACGTCATGTCAGATTCTTGAATCTTAAAGGGAAAGTCCACCCTGAACTCAAGTTGTTTTTAATAAAAGCAGAACAGTGAGAGAAACATATCAGTGAAAGTTTGACGAAAATCCGACTAAGGATACAAAAGTTATGAATTTTTAAAGTTTTAATTTTGTGACGTCACTTGCGAGGTGCTCTTCCATATGTTGTGTACTGTAATTTCCATAAATTGCCCCCTTTTCATGGTTATTGATGAAGGAATGGATCTATTTCATAGAGGCCTGTATAAAAGCATGTGTCTGATAATATATCGAATGCACAGGTAAAATAAAATTATTTTTCTGAGAAAATGGCAATTTATGGAAATTACAGTATAGGAGAGCAGCTCTCATGTGACGTCACAAAATTAAAACTTTAAAAATTCATAACTTTTGTATCCTTTGTCGGATTTTCGTCAAACCTTCACTGATATGTTTCTCTCACTGTTCTGCTTTTATTAAAAACAACTTAAGTTCAGGGTGGACTTTCCCTTTAATGTATCTTGTACCTCGCGCACGTAATTACATGCAGATTGAGGGCGAGGCCATTCAAAAAGGTACTGGGCAAATTCTCACCATTATACAGGTGTATTGTCTGTGGTTGATGCGGTAGTAGTATTTGAGTGTTGAGCATATTTAGTGAGTTTTTTTAATTGTAATAACGTGTTTATACAAATTTGGCGATTCTTATTGTCGTTATTGAACTCCAAAGAGCACGTGATCAACTCGGTCATCGTTCAAAACACCTCCCTGCAGGAGTGCCTTCCTACCTCTACATGTGTATGTGGAAAAGGAAATTTAATAAGGCATACAATTGTGTAGTATATCGAATATCCGAGAGATAAAGGGTGAATTGAAGATTCCTATAAAGATAAAAATGAGTTTCACAAATATTTTATTCAACTTCTTTTCATTGATTTTCTTTGGATTATACGTGTTTTACGTGGTCAAAACATAACTTTCGTGTAGGTGTCCGCGTCTACCTCTACATCTGCCAGAGGAGAGGGCAG
Organism: Hemicentrotus pulcherrimus; assembly: GCA_003118195.1. Lineage (NCBI taxonomy): Eukaryota > Metazoa > Echinodermata > Echinoidea > Camarodonta > Strongylocentrotidae > Hemicentrotus > Hemicentrotus pulcherrimus. Next base: position 24,324 of record BEXV01001868.1, read on the forward strand.
AGTAATACGCTACAGAATAGTGTTCTTTACCCGAGAGTTAACTGATAAAATAAAGCTTTCTAAAATAGTCAACAGTATAACTTTTAATTCTTTTCATTGATTTTCTTTGAATAAAATAAACGTGTTTTAATTGGTCAACGTCCTCCCTGCTGATGTGCTAGCATTATTATCATAACTTTGCACAAAAATATGGTTCGATTCAATCGTTTCCTTTCGAATACAATTAAGCTATACGCTTTAAACTAATCTTCTTACACTGTAATGTTGTATATTACATGAAGTGGGTAACTTGTTGGAATTTTAACATACCAGTAGCTATTGTATAGCTATACCATTGTAGTTATACAATACATCTAATAACCACTTATACCAGTCATTTTGTTCATTGCTGCTTGAATATGCTTGTAAAATCACCAAGCTATAATTATTCTAGAACACATTTGGAGATAACCTTCAGCTTCCGAGAGCTTTGAAAATATATCGTCAGGAAATGCTTTTAAAAATATCGGTGTCCATGCACATGAGTCGAATGAATGATAATAATCCCTATTCCACACCATTCCCTGTAGCTGACACTAGTACATATAATTTAAATCTCCAACAAGAGATGAATACAATTACATGTATGTTTCACATTAAATATTTATCATTATTCAACTCCAAATTGTACCGAATCGTTTGAGATAGCGAAATATGATATTTGAATTTTGCAAGTGACTCTTGACCTTACCATTCAAACTAAAAGTCTCCTCAGTGCACCCCAGTTTTCCATGTTTTGTCACATATTGAATAAGGGTTGCAAACTTATTTGTCGGAGAGGATCTTGCATGTTAAATTTTGCGACTGACATTTATGACAGAATGACAGAAGTTTTAGTCTAGCCAGTTACCAAAAAATATGTCAATATCACACAACCATAACATATCTTGTGGATTAATAATAATGTGTAAAGCATATATGGACGCCATATTAGGATCCTTTGGCCTTGATACACATTCTTGCGCATGGCAATACAATTACAGGAATCTATATGATTTATCTTGAATAAATCTCTGAGCCTTATAGATGAAAATGATTAAGAGTTGACTATCTATGGGAGTTTATGTATTAGAGCCAATATTGCAACTGTTTCATCACAACATTAACTGCTTTCGATTTATAGTGAACAATCTTGCCAAAATCTATAGGTCTGGTGGGTGGGGTTCATGTAACGCCCTGCTCTGAACCTCATGTGAAGGGAGTCCTTATATAAACAGCTCAACTTTAATAAGATTAATACACAAAATACATTCAGGTTGTAATTAATAACAATCGTAGTAACTGAATGGATTATATCTTACCTGGTTCGATATTGAAGATGCTTTTGGCTTAGTTTCCCATGGTTTTGTTATCCTCAGTCTTACTCGCAATAATAATCCTCAGCCAATAAATGTTGATTATATCATAAAGATTTTGTTCGACTGATCAGTGGAATTCACAACAAGTTTCACGTTTTATTTGTTCCACATTTTACAAAAAATATAGACATACATATAAAATGAAAAATTATACAATACATGTTCTATATTTTAGCACGTCTCAATGATTCTAAATTCATATAATAGACTAAAGTTGAACATTGTTGAAGGTTGGTTGAAATTAATTTTTTGTATAAAATGCTACTTATCATATTCCTTCTACTGTACTAATCATCTGACACGCAACAAATCCTGACAAAATTCTCAAACCACAAAGATATCTATAGGTTTCTTTGAAGGCGTCACTGTGCAACACCCTTTAACAGTGAGTAACAGTAAATTCTCCCAATGATTTTTGAATTTTCCCAACCGTTTTTAAATGAAGAAAAGAGAAGCAGGCTATCTGTCATGGAATGATATGTAGAGCCAATGTATTGCTTTGTGACTATTTACATTCACCTAGAATGTACTTAAATTGTAATAATATAGTTAGGATAATCAAGGAATCGATCAGATCAGTTTTTTCCCAATTTGTATCATTAATAGTGATCCGTTTTCACTCAAATTTTCAGATAATATTTAATTGTACATCTAGCATTGAAGTTTCTACCTTAGCACCACCTCCTCTCATCTGAACAATGTTACCAAGTCCCTTTAAAGGCCCACTGCACTACTTGTAGCTACTTGCGCCCTCTCTATATTAAACAATGCCTAATCGGTGACCGTTGTTCCCCCATGAACCTCTTTTTCTTATGTTAACTGAGAGCTGAGTTGATGAGATAGCCACCTGTCCAGTGACCTTGCAGGGCAGTCTAATCCCTCCTATAAACTAGTACTGATAAGCTTTAAGTAGAATATGAGGAACCTATATGTGAACAACATTTCAGTTTTTTTTAAATGGCACCTTCCAAGGGGATCCCTTGTCCCCCATCATATTTCTCCTAAGCTTCAAGTCTCATTTACCCTATTGTTCAGACGATCCCTTATATTCAATATTAATGCAATATTTTAATTTAATCACCCTTTGCAAATTTAGATTGGTCAGGGTCATTGCAATCTACAAGAGAAGCTGATATATTGGGTCTGGTAAACAGATACTGTAACCAAGGGTTGCGTAAAACCCACCTGCTCACCATGGTTCCGTTGTTGTGTTGTATCCTTCAAGTTTTAAATAGTAGATTCAATAATTATGAGGCTGGCATCATGGTATGTTATTCTGTTAGTATCCATGGCAGATCCAATATGCATTAGGCTGACATTATGGTCTTGTTATTATGTGTAAGTAATTACACCAGATCCAATAATCAGAAACCTGGTTTGGTGTTGTACGGTATCCATAGCAAATTCAATAATTAGGAGGCTGACATCACAGCCCATAGTCGTTGTGCATTGTGCATTTTAATTTGCATTTAAAGCGATTGAGGGGATGATGGGGGTATGGTTAATTAAGAAAAGAAACATGTATGCATAAACTAACCTATACATGTATTATTTTCTTGCCCCGTCTCTCTCTCTCTCTCTCTCTCTCTCTCTCTCATGTCTCTCTTTTCTTTTCCCCTTTAATTTTAGGCAAATTAATTTGCAGCACATGCCTCTATATATGCGGTACCTATACCCCACTAAATGAGGCTAATATCATATAATTTTACGATTTTCATTAATATAGCGTTCCCTGGATATACCGTGAACAAGGATCGAGCCCGGCCTTTTCAATTTGTTTTACATATTAATGGTATAGAAATCTATTTTATTACTCAAGGTCCGTCTCCATGTTGGTGATTCTGGTATATACAAGTCATGAAATCGAAAATCAATTTGGTCAATTATATGATTGTTTGTTTATAGAATATCTTCACGATTAAACTTCTGGTCATAAACTCTCTAATAATATGGATTTCTAAGTATGGTATTTTTACATGTACATGTACTTGCTTATGGAAAGTAAATTGGCACTTCCATTACCATACAATAAGATATATATATATATATGTTTATAATAATTCACAATAATTCACAATAATTAATAGTTCCTAACCCTAGCTTATTCATATCACAATGAACTCTCTCATTTAGACTCATTATGCAGCCTCTGTACATCCTAAAAGGGAGGGGCATGGGCAGAACCCTCACCAATTATGTCGTCGTCAACACCTAATCTAATATTTATCAATATAAGCCAATAAAATATATATCTTTTTCCAAGAAGTACATGGCCGGTGTTTACTGATGTACTGTATATTCATTTATAGCCGTTGCCCGTCTCATAAACTTGGCACGCTGTTAGTGTTATGCGTATATGCATGTGTGTGCTTCCTCCAGGGCTTCCTCTTACTCTTCGAACTATATACGTATCATATTTCCTCGATGAGTTCATGTATCAAAATTCAATATCAGACACACGTTGTAATGCTTAATTGCTTATTCATACAGTTTAGGAATGGCATTTCACAATAGATCAGATCATAGTATCAATAGTGCAGAGTATACGAGCAGATGTATATACCGGCCTTTATATCAAGTATGTGAAAAGGGGGAGGGGGAGGCTAAAAACATGGATTCTGTCTCAATCGAGAGTCATTAATTCCTCTACATAGGCTTCATCTATCAATCGAGGCACATATGGAATTATGCGAAGAGCACATGAAATAAAACGGTGCAGCTTGTGTTCACCTAAATATGCATGTATACGCATACAAGTCATGTATATTATCATACGAGAACAGAAACTAAACTGGAAAAACTGCATATGCTAATGCACTTATTTTTTAGATTTTTTAAATAAATTAACGACATTAGGCCTATCCATTGTGAAGTAAAGTTTTCATTCCACATAACATTCAACTGTACATGTATAAGTTTGTAATACCTACGTAGTACATGGATATGGAATGAGATTTCCACTCTTTCAGTGAAGTGACCTTTGACCTTGCTTTTCCATTGTGAAAGCATAATGCATAAAGCAGACGGCGACAACAAACTCGCCTTTTCTGTTCAAGTATCAAGGAGGAAAAAAACCTGGAACTAAAAAAAACTACATGCTAGGCCGTGTAAAATCTCCTAAGCCAAATCATGCATTCAGGTGTTTAAAAAAGAGAGACGAGGAAATCTTTTCTTCTCGTACAAGATCTTTTGAAAGTAAGCAGTGGTTTCTGTTTATCGTCTGCTATTCAGCTCTGTTTAATGGATCATGGTATGAAAGGGCTTTATAACGAAACCAGTCAATTATTCGACTTTCACAGATAAAAAAATCTCCACGTATTCGATGACACGTTGGCATATGAGCAGAGCTTGTTTTCTTCCTGTCTGCACGTTACAAAGATCACCATAGCCATCCTGTAATAAAATCCTACAAGATGCCATAACTAGAGACTAGAGGAGGGTTGGGGCTTGTCCCCAATCGAATAATAAAGCATGACAGAAAATAAAAGAGGATAGAAATTGAAGAGAGGAGGAAAGGGAGAGAGGGAAATAACATTTGAGAATAAAAGACGTCAAGGCACCAAGGTGTTAAGTCTGCAAGCGTATAGGCTCCAGTTTATAATTTCACCACAATTCCTATTTGAGCAGAGCCCTTTTTTGCCAGTTTCTGTCTGGCCGTGTCCGGAGTAGCTTCAAGGAAACCTCATCCCAGAAAGAATAAATGTTGGTACAGGAATTCTGAAAAATGAGATGTATTCCTGCCTTTTGATGTACAATATTCCTTACCAAAATCTACCAGAGATATAGACATTAAGATATTCTTGGCATGATGTAATGCATTTTAGCATGACTTTGGCGCAGCCATTTTCTTGAAAATGTAACGTACAAGGCAAAGTGAAGTTGTACATAATCATGCGCCAAGCTTTACCGGTAGTTGGAAAAACTGTTTAAATCAATAACAAAACCTTTAATTTCAAGGAGGAAAAATCATAGGTGAGTAGAAAGAAATTATATTTTGTGAAAAAGTTATATCACAAGGGAACAATTATAACGAATTCATTTTAAAATTCTTAAATATAGCAGTTGAAAAATCAATTTCAGTTATCGAAGACCTTCACCCTAGCAAATGCTTATTTGTTCAATTTGCGTTCTGGAAATTGTAGTGCAAAGGTTAATAGCATGTGAATGAAATGATTCATTACCACACACACCTGGGAGAGAACTATCCATACAACTTTGAATACTTGCTTTATGCCTCTTTCATACTTTTTGGCGGGGAATGTTGTAGATTAATGGGCAAGAATATAATAAATATCTCAGAATAAGTAAAGTTATTCGTGGGGAGAGTTTTCCTTGAAGTATAGAGTTTATTGTAGTCTCATTTTGCAGACACTGTTATAACGACCGACAAGGGTCTTTAACGGTGTGGGTGTGTGCATTCGTGTTTGCTTGTGGATGCGTTAATTGTAATTGTTTATCCAATTTGTTTATTTGATTATTTATATTATTCTGTCACTTTAAATTTGGGTATTCTGAGGAGGCTAGGAACAGTGTGTGGTTTGTGTGTGTAAGTGTGATCGGGTGGTATTTGTGTTTGTACGTGTGTCGCATGGTGGGGGANATTTGTTTTTATTATAACTGATTTCGTTTTTTTTCCCCGCCAATTGTACAATCTATGTATTGAAAATGTATTGAAACGTGTCAATGATTTGTATTGTTTTGGAATTTGAAGACACAAAATATAGGAGAACATAAAGTGTGTGTTTATGTGTGTATTGGGCGTGTGTGTGTGTGACTGTACCTGCTAGTGTTTTTATTACAAATTGTCATCGATCTAGAATCAAAGTAAGTCCTCCAAATGATTCATCAAATTAAGATTGTACCCAACTCTTTACAGCATCAGAAAAATCCAAAATTTTGTATTGAGTTTAGTTTGATGTAAAGAGTTGGAATTTATTTGACAATCAATTTGGGGTTATTATCAAGGCCTGGTTAACGTTTATAAATGTTACTTACGACATGTATATTCTGCACATTCGCCCCTAAACACACACACACGCACGCATACACACACACACGCGCGCGCGCATGCCTAGAGATATTGCCCCCCTACTCTCTTATTCAAATTCACATCTCTTTTCCTTTACACACTTCAAGCCACTGTATCAGATTGTTACAGAAGCATTCATTTCAAGAGGGCCTTCAACATTGACACATCTCGAAAAAGGCGACCGTTCAAAATATTTGCAGTTTGGGGGATTTATTAGTCATTGATCACATCATTGCTATCAAAAATAATAAGATAGTACTTTTCATACAAATCTTATTTAAATCAATATATTGCGAGTTCGATGAAGGCAATGTTTAAGTATTACATGTAGTTCTTCGCTTTTTCTGAGTTGCAAAGTCACCTGTATTACTAAACTTGCCATCATATGAGTTGTCCTGGAGGTGTAGGAAAGCAATTACATTTTGGGGCATCTCATTGAATGAGTGTACTGTAATGCAATTTTTCTTTCAAAGGGCTAGTTTTTTGTTGAGGGTGAAAAATCCCTTTATCAGTTCTGTAATCATAAAAACATAATTGAACTTGGTTATAATTCACAACTTGGTTTCACCACTGAATCAATCGTATGAATTTGCCACATGAACAAAAATAATGACTTGGATCGTTTTGCTGAAGTAAAGTCTAGAGAGTAGATTTCTCTTTTCAAATGATTGAGACAATCACAAACATGTGTAAGCAATGGCATGTAAGACGATTGGCGGAAAGTGTTAGCATTTGTTCATAACCCATAACATAATTCCCTTTAAAGTATTCGAAAGTATTTTGTAATGTTAACCCCTGTGTTAAAGAGTTAGTGAATACTGGGTCCCTTTTCTCTATTGCTGGTGATCAATAAGGTGGATTTAAGCCAATTCTTGTTCGTCTTCTTCTTCTTCATCGAACTCGCCCTCCTCTTCAGCGGTGGCGTCCTGGTACTGCTGGTACTCTGACACCAAGTCGTTCATGTTGCTCTCAGCCTCAGTGAACTCCATCTCGTCCATTCCCTCACCAGTGTACCAATGGAGGAAGGCCTTTCGTCTGAACATAGCGGTGAACTGCTCAGAGATGCGCTTGAAGAGCTCTTGGATGGCAGTGCTGTTGCCAATGAAAGTAGCAGACATCTTAAGTCCACGAGGAGGGATGTCACAGACAGCAGTCTTGACATTGTTAGGGATCCATTCAACGAAGTAGCTGCTGTTCTTGTTCTGGACATTGAGCATTTGTTCGTCAACCTCCTTCATGGACATACGACCACGGAAGATTGCAGCAACAGTCAGGTAGCGACCGTGACGAGGATCACAGGCAGCCATCATGTTCTTGGCATCGAACATCTGTTGGGTGAGTTCGGGAACAGTGAGGGCACGATACTGCTGGCTACCACGGCTGGTCAGAGGAGCAAAGCCAGGCATGAAGAAATGAAGACGGGGGAAGGGAACCATGTTGACCGCTAGTTTACGGAGATCTGCATTCAACTGTCCAGGGAACCTAAGGCAGGTTGTGACACCGCTCATGGTTGCAGAAACAAGATGATTCAAGTCACCATAGGTGGGTGTGGTGAGCTTCAGGGTACGGAAGCAGATGTCGTAGAGGGCTTCGTTGTCAATACAGAAAGATTCATCAGTGTTCTCTACTAGTTGATGAACGGAAAGTGTGGCATTGTATGGTTCAACAACAGTGTCTGACACCTTAGGGGATGGTACAACACTGAATGTGTTCATGATGCGGTCTGGGTATTCCTCACGGATCTTGCTGATCAGAAGGGTTCCCATGCCGGAACCAGTGCCTCCACCAAGTGAGTGTGTAAGTTGGAATCCCTGCGATATCAAAAAAAATTGAGAAACGGTGTGAAAGATTGTCCAGAGTAAACACGAAAGCTACGAAAGATCCATTTACTAAATGTTTCTCATTTCATAAGCACATGGATAATGAATTTTGTGAACAAATTAGTTTTATGAGGGGTGATTTACTGCTTTAGACTTCTTTCTAATAATTCTATATGCCTACATTCTACCTACAACATTTTGGTCTGTAGAGCCGTTTGTTTCAAATCTGCAGACAAAACATTGTTATATACATCTGGAATTATATATAATTTGTGCAAGTAAGCTTCTAACCTGGAGGCAATCACAGCTTTCTGCTTCTTTCCTGACGACATCAAGGACAGAGTCCACCAGTTCAGCACCCTCTGTGTAATGTCCCTTGGCCCAGTTGTTTCCTGCTCCACTCTGTCCAAAGACGAAGTTGTCTGGTCTGAAGATCTGCCCAAAGGGACCTGATCGGACAGAGTCCATGGTGCCTGGCTCGAGATCGACAAGCACGGCTCGTGGAACGTACTTGCCGCCGGTAGCCTCATTGTAGTACACATTGATGCGCTCCAGCTGGAGATCAGAGTCGCCATGATAGGTACCGGTGGGGTCGATTCCGTGTTCATCAGAAATCACCTCCCAGAACTAAAAGAAGAGAACAAAATAAATGAATGCCATTAAATCTCAAATCCCATCAAAACATGCATAATCAACCCTCAAAAAACATTTAATGATCACTAAATCTCAAATTAGCACTTAGTGTTGGAAATTTTTTGACATAAGGGATATCGGCTACAGCTAGCCCACGAGACGGCCAATGTCAGCTTCCTGAAAAGTGATCTGATGGTTCATGAGACCGATGACTCATAAGACTGGCAGGCCATGGTACAGACGCATGAAATTTGTACACCCTGAATATGTGCAACTGCAATACTTGTATATGCTACCTTTGTCATTCCTTGCTCTCTGGATGCTTTCCATTGAACTAAATCATGAATTTGGGCTATCAGACTGCCCAGAGAATTAGGTAAAAGCTACTTAAAGACCCACTAAACTTCTTGCAGCTTTTTGCGCCCTCTCTATAGCAAACAATGCCAAATCGGTGACCATTGGTCCCCATGATCTTATTTTTCTTATGTTAAGAGCTGATTTGATGAGATTAAACACCTTCAGTGACCATGTAGGGAGGTCTAATCCCTCCTGGCCATGCATTGGGGATTTAGGTTAACCCTTTGCTAACGGGAACCTGGTGGTCCCTGTGTTAATCCTATGGGAATAAGATAATTCAGTAGTCAACGGGTTAAGAGGATGATAATAAGGAGTCATTTTGTCAACACTTTGGTACCTTTCTTCACATCTCTGCAGTGCCTTGTCTGGCACACATCAATAGGCACCAATTTGATTGATTTCTACACAATGGCTTTGGACAATTTCAAATTTGTAGTCTTAAATACCTCTATGACAACCTTTTGAACACTAGAATATCTTGCACTGGATATTCCACACCATGTGGTATACAGGGAGAATATTAGTGTGGCATATATAAAAATAAACCCAGCAAAAAGATAATAACTGAGCTTATTCAAAGTTGTCACCTTGAACATTTATCAAAATGGAGATTTCAATGGCATTGGAGAATGGCTAGCAAAGAAACTGCCAACTTTGGCCCAATGAGGATATCTATTTCGTGGCTATAAGTATAAATAATCATTTACAAGTAACATCGTGATAACTTTAATTTAAATGGCTGACAATTTTGAATAAGTTTATCAGATAATTTTTCATAGGTTTGAATCTCCTTTCATCATTCAAAACCCGGGAAATAACCCAAGAAGATTTAAGTTACTGAACAGTCAATTAAACCATGGGTACATGGTATTATCAAACTTAATTATTCTAACCCCGGCCTCCCCGCGAAAAAAAAAATTCTACATGAGAAATGCTCAATGTTTTTATCTTATCAGAAGTTTAAATAAGCGTTTACAAACAGCAAGTAAACAAAATTAACAAATGCAACAATCTGTAAATGAGTCTTGTGAACAAAGGTTCCATTTCTCTTTTCCCGCTTATTCCAGCTTGCATGGCTGGCGATGCTGGAATCGGACGATCGACGGACTACGCCCTGATTTCAGACCGCATGCCTTGTACGTGTGCAAATTTGTGTGTAGATGTACGAACTACATGTAGTACGTAGCCTCGGAGCAGCTGTGTGTATAGGTCCCCATTGCATTGCATTGAATTGCAAGTATATAAAGAATATATTCACAGAAAGAAAAATGGAGAGAATGCTGAAGTATTATACTAACCTTAGCGCCGATCTGGTTGCCGCACTGGCCAGCTTGTAGATGTACAATCTCACGCATATTGAAATAAGTAGAGTCAAATTATCACGAATATGAAATAATGCACAAGAGAGGTGCACCCGTCTGGACACCGTGAAATGTTGAACAGGAAATGACACGTTATCGGGAGTGCGGTAAATTATATAGTGGATGCATGTATGCTGGCAAAGAGCGCGGAAAGTCTTTTCTCAGTGCGGTGCAACCGTGCCGCCGTTATATGGAGATTTCAAAACACGCCCGCATTTTTTCCATCCTCCTTTTTTCTCATTTCCGCATGCATAAACACGGTCATTATTCAAATCAGGCAGATGGTTCAGGGATAGACTAAAAAGTGCTATTTTAAAAAAAAAAATGCTTATTCATTTTGTATCTTTTTTTCTATTTCATTATTTTTTTGTTCGTGCTTCAATTAGAGTTTCAGACTTGAGCTCGTAGTTTATTCCGAACTGATTTCACTTCACATTATAATTATGCAGAGCATACACAGAATAGAATAATGCTTCGGATTAGTTGTTATCTGCAATTCATTCACATAACAACTAATCTCAAAGCATTAACGTACATGTATGTATATTTAACATTTATAGTATAGCAATAATGATACATTGTAATATTAATAAAGAGATCCAAATGTTTCTCAAGGAAAAGGAAGGAAAAGTGAGAGATACCAAAGAAACTATGTTGAAAGTATTGAATTACAAGTAAAAGGCAAAGAAGAATATGACATTACACCAAATAATGACTACATAAAAACTAACTGAAATTATAGATAAACCAGAAATGGACTCAGAATTATAATGTAAAATATGAAATATATTAGACGCGTAAAACTTAAGTAGGTCAGTTGTGACATGAAAACCAAATGTGTAGCTTCTTTCAACGTGATATGAACGTCATATGACCTACTTTAGATATACTCTTATCCGAACTCGTCCTCGAGCAATTCTGCGTATCCTAATTCATTCGATTTTTATAATGGAAAAACCTCTTCATTGACTTATGATGAATCTATTCATCTCCTGGCAACCTGGAGATAATTCAATGCCTGTTTACCTGAAGAGTGAACAATAACAACCATTTCTTGATTACATTTAATCCGTTCGGCTCCGGAGGGTTCCTGAAAAATCGGTAAATTGTGTATTTCAGTAATTCATTAGGAACACAAAGTAGCTACCATTTTACCTGTCTTAGAAAATATTCTTCATCATGCTTTTTGCAAGAATTATGTGGAATCGCAGCTGTTGTCGTTCCTATTCGTTATTGAGCTTGTGCAGAAACAGTTTATTCTGGATCGCACTGGAACGATGAATTGCAAAGCATTTTGGTTACATTTTATATTGATCTATTTCAAAAACAAAATTTAACAAATATGAATTGAGTACTTCCCGTCAATAAAGGTAGAAGAGTGATATTAGGACATTTAAATCTACTCCAATGTTAACACCAGGCAATTTTTTATAATCCTCGTTTCATACCTGCTCACGTGATTGTAATCTTCTAGTTATTATACATTTTCCCAAAACAATGATTCAAAGTTCAAAGTACGCGATGTAGCTTCCCCATAAAGGGCAGCAATATTTGTTATGTGTTTGGGACCTGTCCCCACCCCCACTAGCCGCCCCTGAATGTTAATATTGATTTGATAAATTACTGATATTTTTGCTCACTATTCCTTCTACATTCTGCAGTTCAGCTATTTATAGGAATACATCATTCTAAAGAGTGACTTCAATAAAGTATAAGACAAATAACATTTGAACGTTTGAATTAATTTTTGTCCCTGTAAGTTTACATCTTTACAGTGGAACTGTATTAATCAAATTAGATTCATAGAGATTGATCAATAAAGTTCTGATGAGATATAAATGTTACCTATCAATTAAGAATAAACCATTTTGTCACAATCATTCAATGAAAAATAGGTTAGATACATTTACTCCAACTTTATGGGCAATTGTGATTGCCTAAATAGATCAAGGAGTTACTCCTTGCATACTCCTTGATTGTACATCCATTAGTATGTCAACTGATGAGACTGTCCCCTTTTATGAAGTAACCGTTTTCAGATTTATTTGGTTTGTTTCCATGGATATCATTGGTTAGATTTGGATGAACTTCGACCAATGACAAAGGCTCTCGATACAGTGACCTTACTGAATGGCCAAAGAGGCCTTAATCACAAGGTCATATTTTGTTGTGACCCTCCGCATCGTGCAGATAAGGACCGCTGAGATATCTTGTCCTAGTGCTTTTGTACAGGCTCATATGAGTATACATAATTATGTGGTTTGATCTGCAAAGTATAAAGAAAGTATCATTTCAAAGTGTGAAAGGAGAACAAAAGAATGACGATTTTGTGCCTCACCGAAATCGTTAGTTTTACAATATGTTTCTAAGGAAAATCTTATCAAAGGAAATATTCAATGTAACAGCTCTTGACTTGTTTACGCACCTGCTAACAAGAAATAAACACACTTTTCAAAAGACAAGTACATGTATATTATAACATGTCGTTCTATGCCTTGAATACAACTAGGACGAAATATTTTGGTAGGACAGGTTCTAACGAAACTTGTGAAAAGTGTAAGCCTTTTAATCCCAAAATAACAATGGACAGAGACCTTTTGCTCTGATTATTTTGTCATGGGTCATTACATGAAATGATTATCAGGAAAAGGAATGTTTGTTGTGATTATTGCCATGAAAACTTTACACGTCTAGACGGTTGGTTGGTCAGCCAAGGAGCTATAGTCATCCAACCAATCGAAAAAGTCGGGGGGATCAAACTTTTGTTTTAATATAGTTGATTTAATGGAAGTCCCGCTGTGAGTATTTGTGGTGGTGTTATTTGTGATAGGCACTCAACAACAACAACAGAATGTTGTCGTTAGTTACGTTTGTTCAGGGCTAAAGGGACTTTGTAACATTGTTCAGATGAGGAGAAATGGTACTAAGGTAGTGACTTCAATGCTAGATGTACAAGTAAAAATAATCTGAAAGTTCAAGTTGAGTGAAAACGGACCATTATTACAATTGGGAAAAACTGATCTGATCGAGTCCTTAATTCTCCCAACTATAATATTACAATTTAATTACATTTTAAGTGAACTTAAATCTTTACAAAGCAATGAATTGGCTCTAAACACCATTCCAGACATTTAAAGAGAAGGTTGAGTTCTGGGAAGAGGTAAAAAATAATTTGTGAGCGTTATCATTGTTAAAATGCAAGGGTGGAAGAACATCAGATTAAACATGTTCCCTGAAAAGCATGGCTCTTCAAATGCCTTCATATTCTAAATATGACATGAAACATCGTAAAAATC
>BEXV01001868.1:60056-73969 GCA_003118195.1 Hemicentrotus pulcherrimus
CCCCCCCCCCCTTGGATATTCTTGTGGTGATTATTTAACCTGAAAAAAGGACAGTTAGCAACCAGACGGTCGACGGCTTTAGGTCCTCTCCGAGGGACCTGGTAATGCCGAATTAATGCCTTACTAAGGGCACTTTAGCGCATCGCTTTGGTCACCGGATTAGGAGACCAATGCTCTACCGACTGAGCTATCATATCATCCATCCAGCAACCATATCATCTCGTTTTCGGGTAGAGACATGTGATATCTTCATATTTTGGTGCCTGAATATCATAATATTTATAACGTTTGGGCAGAAAGGTGCCCGAATATACTATTTGTATATCTAAGCTAGTGAATTGTGATGATGAAATTACATCTTATAGAAATTGAATTTCTGATTTTTTGCTCGATCGTTTCTTTCACTCACAAAAGCTAAAATTATAATGATTCCTGGATAGGCGGGATGCCTGAAAATCCTTGTATTTGTGCAGCATGCATTTTGATGACGAAGTACCGTAATATATTTACTACAAATGAAATATCTTTTCTTTCTCTCTCGCCTGTACAGTAACTGTACATAAGTTTCGGGGGGGGGGAGGGGGTAAATGATTGCATTGCTTGTCCCGGGCGCAGAACAATACGCAACTGTAAGACGGTGATCATAATTTTGATAATAGTGACGATGATGATAAAGATGATGACGATGTTGCAAGTATTTTATCTACAACTTAAGTTTGTAAATAATGAATGAATTGATAATTATTATATTCACGGATGTGGGGCCCTCAATGAAAAAAAAAAATATGATAAGGGGTTCATTTACCCCTTTCCCCGAGATCTACATCAATTTCTTCTCAAAACATAATGAATTTGCTGCAGAAAATGTTTGAAACCATTATTGTTAGCACTTTCAATTTTCTTTCCTTTTTCTCGTATTTGACATTTGTACAGAAGCTTTTATTCACCGTTGGTGCACTTCCGTCTGTAGCGGAAAAATGATGAAATTTGAACTTCGAAACACAAGACGAGGAAGAAACGTTCATTTATTGCAAAGATGCGTGTGATCATCGGAATAGCAGCTTCATTATTAGCAATTTTATGTGTTTGTCTCCTTGTTTTGCCTTTTACTTTGACTGAATTCCTTGTTTTAACGATCGGTTCATTCATTGCTTTTCACTTGTCACAAAATCCGGCCGGTGTCTCGCGAGCTCTGGCCCACGTGCAGTCTTTGTCCGCGACTGCCCCGAAGTTCTGGCCGCCTAGACCGGAAGAGGAGGCCACAACTCGTCGGACAACAGCCAAACCATCTTCGCCAACTTATCAACCAAAGCTTACAGACAGCATCAAAGAGAGAGGAAAGGAAAACATCAATAATTATGTGAGATCAACTCTGAAGCCAAGAAGGTTTGGGAATGCTGTAGAGTCGAGGGAATTTCAAGGAAAAAGTCCACAACAACAAGGCCAAAGCTGGGTTCCTCTGAAAAATTCCACTGCTGCAAATTTTTCAACATGGAGTCCACGACCAGCTACTGACAAGTCTGAAGGATTCAATTTTTCTACTGGATACAGTTTTGATAATAAAATCTCATTCTCGAGACTCCCATTGTCACCTATCTACCCCCCTAACAAATCAATAGACAGGTAATTATACTTTAAATTAGTCTATATAGGCCTAGATCTAGGCCTAGTAGATTCTAGATCTAGTATAAATGCCAAGTCCCAGGCCCCAAAGCCATGTTTAATTTTTGATAATTCTTTATCTCTGCCCGTACCCGTCTAGCGTCTACCGGCCTCTGGACTGGTTTAACTTTCATCAACTTCATGTCCTCTTCATCAACTTCATTTCCTCTCCAGCGGCCTTCCTCTCTAGCGGCCTTCCTCTCTTTAATTAATTTTCTCACTTTTACCGTTCAGATCTAGATCTAGACTCTTGTTTTATTTTTTACTTTGTTTACTTTGTGTTTTTTTGCATGACCCAGGCCATGATGTACATGTACATGACTCCTTTTTTATTATGTAGACATCTTTTAAATGAGACCCAAGGCTAGACTAGACCCTATGTTATCTTATTTGTTTTTTCTTCATCTAGACTAATGAAACAATAAAAAATCTTGAGGATTGAAAGAAAGAACTTAGATCTACATGTAGGTCTAGCAAAATACATGTAGACTACCTCAAATTTGAATGTAATTTAATTGTCATGGTATTTTCAACTTGTTTCTGCATAGATCTAGATCTAGCTAGATCTAGGTGTGGTCAGATTGAAAGGAAATTTTATCCTGTAAACTTGCATTGAAATTGATGCTGTAACATTTGTAATTATGAGAAGAATCTCTACTGGCCTGATAAGATATGAACTGATTATGATAAAGAATGATCTTGTTGATGTCTTATTTTTCATTTATCTTTTAAAGTTTTTTTTTTTTTTGCTAGATAACATTTCTAGTTTAAATCAATAGGAAAGACTCTTTTTGAAGCCACACTGCACTACCTATAGCTACCTGTTGCTCCCTCTTTATAACAAACAATGCATAATTGGTGACCATTGGTCCCCCATGATCCTCTTTTTACTTATGTTAATTGAGAGCTGATTTGATTAGATAACCACCTGTCCAGTGCCCTTGCAGGGTAGTCTAATCCCTCCTGTTCACTAGTATTGATGGGCTTTAAGTAAAGGTCTAGATGTACCTTCAGCTTTAATCAGATTCTGCAATGTTGTCTAGATTGAATTTTATAATTACTGTCGGGTATGGATTTAAAACTTGTGTCATGAGTCACAAGTTGATTTATTTATAGTTAAAGTGTGTCAGTCGGTTTATGAATGGGACAAATGGATGAATGAATGCCATAAAACATCCTTTCTAATTAAACAATGGATCTACCGGTAGAGTTTTCACATTCAACTTTGAAAGAGAATTTTATGAGTGTTGACTTGCAAATTCATAACTATCTCAAATTTTATATACTTTGTAATGTTGCCAATAAAAACTTGCCACAACATACATCTACACTGAGACACATCTAGATGATTACTCATTGGTTGACTCTATATATTCTTCTCCAGTCCAGAATTGGATTTGAGCTCGACGATGCTACGCTTCAACTCGGGCCAAGATTCCTTGCTTCATCCTAGCATGCACTACCCAACCCACCAACCTGACCTGGTGGCCTCCCCCGGTCTGCTTCCTTCGGTCAGCTGGCTCAAGGATGGAGGACTGTCCAGTCCTAGACATAGGAAAGGTCTACCCAGGGTACAGAGTCCAGTCATGGTCAAGATCGCCAGTCCATTCCCAGACCGTCCGGCCAGTCCTCTGTAAGTACTAGTAGTACATGAGGGTTTATTTAGGTACATGATTGCGAAGACTACGTTCAATAGATTTAAGACATAACAAGTCAGTGCCACTTTCACACTTGATGTGAGCAGAGCGGTTTTTCATTTTAGATTATACATTATCCCAATAAATAACTGAACATAAAATAAAATGTACAATGGTGAATATTTGAGGAAGACATTTACTAGGGGTCAATGTCGAACACATCATTGGTCCAGTTTTGCTCCATAGGAATGGAAATGGACTCTTTCTTGATATTTTTTCCAAGAATCTCTGGAGAGAAATTAAAACTTTGAGAGATACATTTTGCTAGAATATTGATGTAGCCTGACTAGTCCAACTTGCATTGTAAGACAGCTCTATTCTCAAGAGAAACATGATCAATAGTCTCCATTGATTTCAGGTTCCCTATGTTCAACTTTCAATTAAGAAATGTTATTTAAGGAGGGGAGGGTGCCCAGGGTGGTATTTAACATTTATACCAAGTTAGACAACAGTGCTTGCCTGGAGACAGCTGGATGAAATCTTAATACATTACTACTTCACTTTTAATGAAGAATGAGAGATAAAAAAAGATCAATTTTCAACTACCGGTAGACCCAAAAGTTCTGAATTTCTTCAAGCCTACATCAACTTATTCAAGAGTCAAGACGGTGGTTTTTTATCTATAATCCATCAATAGATGTTTGATTTATCAGTTCTTATTAATGAATGATATTTTTTTTTTCTCTGGCAGGTTTAGAAAACTGGCATCGGAGAATGATAAGCAGAAAGCTAGCAGTGCAGATAAGGTCATTATGGCTATCAAACTGAGGCAGAAGAGAACGGCACAGGACGCAAACACTGAGACCGGAAGTCCAATAGCTCCCTCTGATGTCAGAAGTGAATCAAAGAGGAGGTAATTTACAAAGGCTGTTCAGTCTAAAAAGACATTATTGATTCGTTTATGTGTACTTATGTGCACACAAAGTACATTCAAAGTAATGAAAAACGAATAAAGATCTTTTGTGCTTAATAAGGTTCATTGGCATTAGAATTTTAGAAAAATGAAATGATGATGAATCATTTAAAAAACAGCTAAAAACATGTATAATTTGTAATGACGTCTGGGCAGGAAGTAGAACAGCGAAAAGTGTACTGAGACTATCAGGAAGCAAATCATTTTCTATCTGTTTATGTAATGCAAAAATAAGAGCAACTACATGTATACGTATGCACTAAGTAAGAGCTCTGAACCTGTGGCAAATTTTTCAGTAGCCACAAGATGAAACCATGTCAGTCTTTGCATCCTTTAGTTTCATTAACAATTCTACCCTCTATTAACATGTAGATAAAGTACGATGTTGGAAGATTAACAAACTGTGAAATTGAGCGATTGTTTTTTTTTTTAAACGTAGATATTTAAAAGCTTGGGGTACATTTGTTGTGAAATTAGAATTTCTCAACAAATTTAATCTGCATCTTTTTCTTGAATTTCCTGCACTCATAGAAAGTTGGAAAGCGCCTCTGGAAAAGACATTGCAGGAAGTGACATGGATATGGATTTAGATCCCATGCCTAGGCGTAAACATACGGACAGAGTCTTCAGGCCGTCAAGATACGGAATCACATCACCCACACCAAGAAACCCAATAGTTAGTTCCTTCAGTTCATCTAGGAAATCCCAGGTAAGTTGCATTCAAGGTGATAATGGAAGTCATGTTATCTCCTATTAAAGGCATCGTTTAACAATGTTAAATATAAGATGTATGGTGTTACCAGTGTCTGTGATATGGTGTAATTTTGAAGCCCTAAGAAAAAATGTGTTTCAAAATGATCATGATGTGCCCCAAAAAAGTAATCTTTGAGTGACCGGTTTTACCATACCGTAAATCTCTGTGTATAAGGCTCACTTTTTGTCCAACGAAAAAAATCAAAAGTCGGGAGTGCCTCTTATAGACAGATACAGGTTATTTTGAGTCCTCAAAATGTTACTGTGTAGTGGTTTTCAACCATCTCTGTGTCTCAACATGAATAACATAGTCAGAATAAAGAATTTTACTGTATCTACTATTTGAAGTTCACCTACATTCCTTTTCTGAAGGGAAGAGTTTTTTTTTTTNNNNTCTTCTATGCCTGCTCCTAACACCACTGCACCTAGTGCTAAACAAGGTTATTTCTTATTACTCAGAAGTAAAACCAAAAAAAATGTATATTTGTACTTACAAATAGGGGATAGTTATAAGTCTTGTGATACACTTTTTATTCAAGATGAACACCCTGGTGATATGTCCCTGCAGTTTACAGCATCAGTTTTGTTGTAGCTTTTCAAGAGAGGAACAATTGTGGGCACACGTAAAAAAAGAGCCCTTTTCATGTAGTTGTCAGCGACATCCCTGCAGTATCAAAGCTACTTGCTAAATTCTGTTCCTCCAACTTTTCATGATATAGAGTACATTAAAGAGAAGAGTGGATACATCATCCATAGAGGTAGAAGAGGAGGAGGGTGTATCACCCATCAAGAAGAAGGCCCATCCTCAGGGGTCCCAGCAATCTCCTGGTCTCCAGAGCCCCTCCAAGAGGATCAACGCCAATCAACCAAGAACCCCTGGGTTTTCATCCATTAGATCTGGCGGTAGAGCCCTCTACCTGGAGAAGAACACTGGACTACCAGCAACAGGGTCACCCAGTAAGGAAGCAGGAACAACGCCCCAGAAATCAAGTCTGAAGGGAAAACTGTTCACTCCCAAGAGGACTCCATGTGCTCCAGTAAGTTCTAGGATGTTGTTCACTTTTGTATCTCCTTGACCAAATCTCTGTATGTCACAGAGAAATTCTAACTAGCTAACATCAACTAAATAGTTTACTCCTAAATTTCTCTGATGATTCTGAAATATGTTTTGATCCAATTGATAAATCTGTAATTTGATTCATCACATTCTCATAGGGGTTATACAACTTTGTTTCTGAAAATGTTACACTTTGAGGAGAGTAAAAACACTTTGATGTTTTCTGTAATAATTGCATATTTCACCTGGGTTGTATAGGTTGCTGGTGGCATTATTTTTGCAGCATTATTTTTGCAGATTGGCATTCCTTAAAATGCTGTGAGCATCAAAATCGGCAGCCTAGCATAGCCAGATAATGTTGGAGCGCCTTGAGGATCTTGCAAGGTCGATACATGTGCTGTATAAGAATCCAATATTATTATTATATGTATATATTGGGCCATCAAAGTGGTCCTTTGCTGTTTTTAAAGAAATTACCAGACAAGAATGTACAAAACATGTGTGGACTTGACAGAGTTGCCAAGACAGTTGGGGATAAGTGTGCATGAAAAAGTACCCAGTTAGATATTGTGTTTGTCTTTTTTTGTTTGACAGAGAGTAGACACACCAGGTGAATACACTGCTGCTGATAACAAGGAAGACAGAGCTCAGGCAAGGCAGAGAGGAAGTTACCTCAAAGAGATGCTCATGCAGGAGACAGAGGAAAGCACCTCAACAGGTACATGCCAGACTTTGACAGAAAAGTAGTTTCTAAATATTGCTGGCCCAAAAGGTTACACCTCCGAAAGAAAGACTAGCCAAAATCAGTTGAATGTTCAGGTTTCAGTTATCTGTTTTATTATTGTAATGTCAATATAATAATAATATTCTGCTTTTATATAGCGCTTTATACATCTATGATGTCTCTAGGCGCTCTACAGATATACTCTTACCCCAGTCATAGGATTCAATACTTACCCGCACACACTGGGGATCATTCATGCCAGTCGTTACTTGACGCTCAAAAACTTTGAAACACAAAGGTGCTAATCTCTGAGGTGTCATGCATTTCATAAAGTGGGTAACTGTTGCGAAATTAACGTTTAATCATTTTGAGTTCCTTTGAAGGATAATGGTTTGGAGAAATTACCTGAATATTATGTCATTTTAACCAGGACAATTAGATATTACTATAACGTGGTAATATTCCAGTGCTTCAATTTCTGTGGATTTCACGCCAAAGTCAGTGTCCGCGAATATTGAAACCTGCGAATATATATAAGCATGACTTCTTATGCATGTATTGAACGAGTAGAATTGCATGCAACGCAAATTTAAGAACCGCAAATATGTTTTGGGATCGCTCGGTGCGAAAATAACAGCGTTTTAAGTAATTGCTATATCTTGTTCAAGCCCCAATTACTTTTGCCCAATTTCTTAAAACAATATGAACTGTGAATAATCTGTTTTGTATGCCAACTTATATGAATATTACCTACATTGTTCCTCCTGGCAAGAATGGTCGGTATTGTTGTTCATGCTATGAAAGTCAAAGTCTAATATCACAAACACTTTGTACATTTCTTATTTGTTTGTGGAGTTGAAATAACGTCATTAGTACTGTTAAGAGCTTTACATTTCTTCAAATTTAGGCATATAGGACAAATGGTTATGGGAGCCATGTGTCCTTTCTGTCCTTCTTCAAGAGAATGACTGCATTATTGCTGGTATACCCTGTGACAGATTTTATAATACAAAGAGTAAAATCAGTAAATTCAATAATTAGATTGTGAATTATTGCTCTATGAAGCCCAGATTCCGATTGTTTTTTTAAGTTAAGTTTTAAAAATCTTATTTTGGTTTCCTTCCGTTTCTTAGGTGCTGATTCTACTGTCTCAGCTCCAAAGACAAATGCCTTGTTTACAGGAGCAGCAGCGACAACAACAACAACAACAGCCTCTAACCCTCTGACAACAGCCTCTAACCCTCTGACAACATTCTCTATAGGATCCCTTCCCAAGTCTACAGCTTCCACTACAAGTGCAGCACCTTCGGTTCTGTCTACAACGGCCACTACATCTTCAGGAGGAACCCCTGCTCTTGGTATTCTCTCGACATCCGTACAAAAGACAAGTGACAACCCTCTTTTGTCCAGTAGTGACAAGCAGAAGCTTAAGGCTACAAGCTCAGAGAAGACTGTCAAATTTGGAAATCCTGCTGCAGCACAACTGAACTTGTCATCCAGTGCATCAGCAGCAGCATCGGTAGGAACTACACAGAAGTCTGGAGAGACCACTCTAGGTTTCAAGTTGCCAAGTGCACCTTCTATAGGGAATGGTCTGTTAAATGTTCAAGCGACTCAGCCATCATTTACGTTAGGTGCTAATCCCTTGGGTACAAGTCTTAGTAGTGCTTTAGGAGGCACTCAAGTGGACGCTAAAACGCAGTCACTCAGTGCTAATAACAATGCAGTCACCTCTTCAAGCGCTGGAGCTGGGGGTCTTGTGAAGACAACTCATCCTGGAACCCTCTCTGCCCCTATCAGTGGAGGGTTTACAGCTAGTGGTGCTGCTGCTTCCATTTTTGGAGAATTTTCGACAACAGTAGCTCCTGCTACATCTACTTTGACCACGACCTCATCCACAAAAACACAATTTGCACCCGCCTTTGGTGGTCAAGGTGCAGCCTCTGGGGTTCAGAGCAGTGCTGGAACAACCCCAGGAAAACCAAGCTCTCAGGCACAAGCAGGTGGATTCCAGTTTGGACAGACATTTGGAGGCTCTACCTCGATCCCTGCTGGAGGACTCTCATTTGGGAATACCAAAACGTCTTCTGTTCCAAGTGGGTTAGCAACTCCATTTCAAGCTGCTGCACAAACATCTGCCCCAGCTTCAACAGTAAATAAGCAAATATCTTCTATGCCTGCTCCTAACACCACTGCACCTAGTGCTAAACAAGGTGGAGGCCCACAATTCCCACCCATCTTTGGCCAGCAAGCTTCTAATAAACCTGCAGGAGCAAATGGACTAGGGCAAGGGGGTCCTTCCTTTGGATCCAATACCAGCCAGCCATCAGCAGGAGGGTTCACATTTGGACAGTCAGTATCTTCTGCGACCACTGCAGCTGCTCCTCCCGCTTTTAACTTTGGTGGCAGCACTGCTGCACCAACATCATCTACAAGTAGCAGTTCAAGCGTGTTTAGTTCTGCACCGGCCACACCCTTTGGTGTTAGCAAACCAGCCAGTGCTGTCGGGTCAAGTCTATTTGGTTCAACGCCCGCACAAAACCAGACGCCCCTTGGTGGTGCTACCACAAACACCACCACCATGTTTGGTGGTGCCAAAGCCACCCCACAAAAGCCAGCCTTCGGTGCCACTAACAACACAAGTATGTTTGGAGTTGGAAGCACTCCTGTTGCCACATCTGCACCGAAACCAGCCTTTGGAAATCCCACTGCAAAGGTTACTCCCTTTGGAAGCAGTCAGAGTCAACTGCCACCACCAGCTGCAGCATCACCATTCCAGTTTGGAAGTTCTCAACCTAAAGCCCCTACACAGCCTGCTGCTACAGGAGGGTTCAACTTTGGAGGGCAAGCAACACCTCAGAAAACTGTTGGTTTTGGTGAGTTAAGCATGAAGTACTTCTCCTAACTGATAATTTTGATGAAAAAAAATTAAGTGTTTCTTTTTGGTTGGCATATTTTTGTTTATACCCTTTTAGTATGGCTTCATGAAAAATTACATTTTTAAGAATAATTTTGCTGAGTTACAGCCTGCCTTTATTAATAATGTGTCTAGTTTTATCTACAGACTTCGACTTTACAGATTAGATTAGAAGATGAGCACTATCCAATGAGTTGAACAAGCATTTCAATAATTTCTCTTGGACATGATTTTCTTTTTTAGAGCAAAACATTAATGAAACTATGGACTTAAAGGGCCACTCTAACCCAACTAACATAGCCTTTCAAAACATGAATACACTTCTACTTATTAATATTCCAGCCTCTGATTTTTCAAAAAATCTCTAAATTGACCAAAAAATGATAATAACCACCCATTTTTTCACAGATCTCACGCTTGCTAGGCTAAGCCCCTCAAAAAAAAAGTAATACGTTCACGTGGCTTGATGACGCATTTCACCTCATTGTGGGAATGTCCAATTTGTCCTTCAACTAAGGATCTAAGGATCTTACAATATCATTGTAATTCATAATTAGGAATGACAAAATTGCATGCATATTATTTTTCGTATGTCTTTTTTCCCAATTAAAATCATTGTCATGTTCGAAATCTCTGTCAAAAATTATTCGACATGTCTTTTTTTCTCTTTTGGATAGAGTGGCCCTTTAAGGGAGTGGGTCTTCATTTTCTACGTGCACAAGGCCATATTTCGCTAACACCAGATTTAGTCGAAATACCAATAATGTGTGTACAAGTCTGCGCACAGCGAACCTGTTCAGGCATTTTAAGGAATACCCCTAATCTCTTGGAGTGTCTTGGGTGAGGGAAAAGTATAAAGATGTTATGACTTTAAAGATAAACTTGAGTACTGGTAAAAAAAAGAAAATGAATTCTCACAGAATCTAACCAAACTTACATTGAATGTTCAAGATTACAAATAAATGTCATGTGCCAAACAATTTTGGAAGAAAATGTATACTGGCTGAGTAATGAGCATAGAAAGATAAGGAATTCAGGGTAGTACCAACCCAGACACCATGTGTGTTGTCCCATATACATCTTTCTGTGTAAGTGATTGTTACTTGACCAAGACTCTGCCAAATTTATGATGATTTTGATGACTCCAGAACCTTGCATTACACACCATTACTTACATGCTTTATGATCAACTTTTCTGATCCATTCCACCCCTTTTGTTCTACAATGCAAGCGCTTTACCAGAACTCAAGTTTATCTTTAAGCACAAGAGGAAATGCAAGTCATTACAGTACATGATCGAGGCCTGTTGGTCATAAAACTGAAGGCTAATCCAGGTGATTAGTGGGTGCCCACTCCTATGCGTCTTTAATAGCATACTGCCACTTCTTAAATAATCAAATCCACATCTCGACCTTTTACAGGTGCCTCAGCACCAGCCCCAGCCCCAGCCTCAAACAACGGCTTCCAGTTTGGCCAGACACAGCCTTCAAGTGGAGCTGCGCCACAGTCTAACTTCTTTGGGGGAGCTACAGGTAAGAAATCTAGAGGTTTCATCCTTGCAGAGGTGTAGAGGTCCAGTGGATAAGTCTCTGGACTGCGAACCACAAGGTACAGGGTTCAAATCCCTCCAAAACATTAATGTCCTTTGGCAAGACGTTTATCTACATTTGCTACACTTCACCCAGATGAAGTAAAGGGGTACCTGGTAAGATTATTCCTTGAAATGCACTGTGTGCTGATATTGGCTGCCAGAGTTAAAGCTAGGGTAATGATTTCCAAAGCTCTTTGGAAGCGCATAGGGAGGTTATATAATAATGTGTTGTACACTATACAAGAACAGATTATTTATTTTTAAATAAGTAATTTTAGGTGCCAAATTTATATATCAGCTTAGATATTTCAAGGTACAAGTGATAGCCAGAAATAAGTGGCTTTTAAAAGTCTAACAAGACATGATCTTGACAATTTTTTTGTGTTCATTCCCTCGTAGCCTGCATGTACAAAACTTGGAGGAATTATGAATTAATGTGTACAGCAAAACTTTTGTCACACCTGAAACTTTCTTTGGGAGACTCCGAAAGCATCCAGTTATGTTTAAAATAAGGATGAACTGGTCAGTTCTTCTTAACTTACTGGAGGGAAAGGTCTACTCTCTGTGATTGATTACACTTGTTATTGGTTTAAAGGGAGATGGATGTCATTTTCTATGTGCAGTTTGTCATAATTTGCTGAAACCAGACTTGGTGGAAATACCATTAACGGGTGAACAAGACTCGCACACAGCTAACCCATAGACCTGTCTAGAACCCTTCCCCTCCTCTTAGTCTCTCTGGGATTCTGCGGTTGAGAGAAATGTAAGATATAATGTTTTTTCCATATGGGGTGAGATTGGTGGAAACTGCATATAGAGCCTACTCATATCCGTCTTTAATAGCATAATGCCACTTCTTAAATAATCAAATCCACATCTCGTACCTTTTACAGGTGCCTCAGCACCAGCCCCAGCCTCAAACAATGGCTTCCAGTTTGGCCAGACACAGCCTTCAAGTGGAGCTGCGCCACAGTCTAACTTCTTCGGGGGAGCTGCAGGTAAGAAATCTAGAGGTTTCATCCTTGTTGAGGTGTTGTGGTCGAGTGGATAAGTTTTGAAATGCACTGTGCGCTGATATTGGCTGCCAGAGCTAGAGCTAGGGTAATGATTTCCCAAGCTCTTTGGAAACGCATAGGGAGGTTCTATCGTGATGTGTTTAAATATGAAGAACAGATTATTATTAGTGGTATATCTTAATGTTTATGCCCTTTGAAAAAAAAATGGCACAATTGTTTCTCTATTATGGTCAAAGGATGTTGTCATATTCCCCTTGAGAAAGAAAAAAAAAGTGGCGAAAATCAGATGTATGGACTTTAAAGAGAAGGTTGAGTTCTGAGGAGAGGTTAAAATAGTTTGTGAGTGTTATCAATGTTATTTTGGGAGTGTGGAAGAACATCAGTGAAAAATTGTTTCCTGAAAATCCTGGCTCTTCAAATGCCTTCATATTCTTAATATGACAAGGAACACTAACAGCTTAAAAATGAGGCTAGATTTTTATGCCACATGTTTGTGTAGTCCCATATACAACTTTCTGTGTACAGTGCTTGTTCCTTTACCAAGACTGGGCCAAATTTCATATCATTTTGATCGCACCAGAACCTCAAAGTACACACCAACACCAATATCGCATGACCAGAACTCAACTTTTAATCTTTAAGTGTGTAATGACATGAATAACATATTGGAGACTTAGTAGCAACTGATGTAACAGACAGTCGAGCATTGCCTGCCGGTACTTACTGGTAAGCATGTCATTACTGATAGCATACACGTAAGTTATAAAGGGAGTATCTCTCTGAGCGGCGAATGCTTGCTAATGTTTCGAATTTGGATTCCGTGCAAACTTTTTTGACGAATGTCCGCGAAAATCAGGGTTCGCCTTTTTGAATGTCCAAACACTGTTTACGAGCTTTCTTGAAATCTTTTACAAACCCTGGCAAAACCCCAAATTCGCTACGTTTGCAAGCATTCGCCAATTAGTGAGATACACCCTGAAGGTATTATGAATATATTGATAAGCATATATGTAGAAATTATTCTTAAATTAGTGGTACAATATGTTTTTCTCACAATGTTTTATTAAATTTCTCTTCTACAGCTAACACAGCTAGTCCATTCGGTGGAGGAGGAGGTGGATTTGGGACTCCAGCACCAAGTAGCGGAAACACCCCCGCTCCAGCATTTGGAGCATCCCCCAGCCCAGCTGCTGCACCTGGTGCAACGGGCTTTTCCGTCGGGACTGGAGGGACCAACCCTGCCTCCAACCAAAGGAGGATGAATAGACTCAAACAGGTTCGAAATAGGGCTTCAAGGAGGTGATAGAGGACCTAGAGGACTTTGTGAACTCTGTAAATCATCATCAACAATCAGTCAGGATCTTTTAGAGCAATGAAATTGGAGTCAGTTGCCTCCGGAATCAAATTCATTTATTCAAACAGGTCCGAAATAGATCTTCAAGAAGGTGATAGAGTACTTAGAGGACTTTGTGAACTCTGTAAATCATCATTAACAATCAGCCAGGATCTTTTAGAGCAATGAAATTGGAGTCAGTTTTCACCGGAATCAAATTCAATTATTCAAACAGGTTTGAAATAGACCT
>BEXV01001869.1:0-23350 GCA_003118195.1 Hemicentrotus pulcherrimus
GAATTATGATTTCAAGCAAAAGAGAGTTTGTGACTATTAATGCAAAAAACATTGCTTGTGAGGACTATTCTTATAAGCCAATATTTCTTGCACAAAACTTTTATTCCATATTTTAGTTTTTGTTTAACAGGAGCTCTATTTTTTATTAAAAAGGGAATTTCAAAGAGAGTTTAAAAAGCATATTGTTATTTCTCCTTCATTGCCACAGCACAAATGTCCATTGGCAAGACATCAAACTACATTGGCCACTCTCCACCCAGGAGTAGAAGGTGGATACCCAGTTGAAAGAAAGTCCTTTAATGCCAGAGAGCCTCATCAGTGGCCAAAGCGGGGGTAATATTAGTTATAAACGTTATATATTTGTATTTGTATTCAACCATAAAATATCATCAAATGACAACAGTAACAGTATATCAATTTAAAACAGTAAATAAAATATATTATGGATAGGGATACCGAAAAGCACCGAAAAGCAAAATGCTTGTAACATGGTATCCCAAAATATATACATACATTGTAAACACTGTTATTATTGTTATCATCATTACTGCTTCGTTACTCTGTTTAAAAAGCCATAATTTAAGACATTGGCGACTCACCCGAACATCACTTGACTTGATTTTCTCTATCACTCCGTCTCGGACGACGAGGGTCGCTCGCTTGTTTACCTCATTGTCTGCTTTGTGACGCAACCAATCTTCGTAACCCTGGACAACCAAACCAAACAGAGAAAAATGTTGAGCATGCATACCTTCGTCATTATGAGAAGGTGAAGGTGTGGCTATTGATTACCAGGCTCAAATCATGGAGGTTACCCTTTCCTCTCGAAATCGTGGCCAAATGTACAAACAAAATCTTCTACATGGAGTTGATCTGTACATTAGGCAGAGAATTCAGTTGTTTAAAGCATTACCACTGATATTAGGATATCTAACTTGTTAAAGGGATATTATTATTGACAACACAAATTTGCATTTTTTTTTTTTAAACATTTTTTTTCATTGTATGTTTGTTTCCCTGAATTATTCATAATTTTGAACTTTTTATGTATTTTCATTTATATTATTGTCATGGAAAACTGATGAACTTGAACTTGCCATTTCAATTCAATTCAATTGAATTTGTTTATTTAAATTCCAACAAATACAATAAAAGACATAAGTAAATACATACATGTACATGTACAGTATATATTCAAGTTTTTTTTAAATATACAGTATTTCATTGTATGTTTGTTTGACCAATTCATTCATAATTGTGAACTTTTATGTATTTTCATTTATATTATTGTCATGGAAACCTGATGAACTTGAACTTGCCATTTCAATTCAATTCAATTGTATTTGTTTATTTAATTTCCAGCAAATGCAATTATATACATCTATGGGTAAACACATGAAATAAATACATGTATACATGTATACAAGTTTTTTTCAAATATTCAGTATAATACAGTACAAATTTTACAAATCAGTATAATGGGAATTTCGGGGTACTAGCAGATGTAAAATAAAACAGATATTGATCTCTTGTATTTCCAATTAGTAGAATGGTTTTGGAAGAATGGGGAAACATCTCTTCAACTTTTCATTCAACAAAAAAACAATTTGTCAAAAAAATAAAATGTTTTCCTCTTACATCTGCTTACTGTGTGATTAAATATTCTTTAAGAGGCTTGCAACAAAAAATCCTGTATCATTCCTAAAACTAGAATGGCAAATACAATATTTGCCTTCATTTATATGAACACCTCTTTCATTAAAGGTGTGTGTTTGCTTACAAACTAATGAGAGAGGAGAAGAGAAATTACATGTACTTGACTGTTTCAAGTACAGACGATAAGAATATATAGGTGGCCATCCCTATCAGATCTCCATATAAGATCCAAATAGGTGAATTGTCCAATTCCGTATTCTAAAGTGGGTTGTGAAACAGCATGAAGAGGTAAATTAATAGCTAATTTCAACGAATGGCCGAGTCTACATTGTGAATCAATATTGAAAAGGATACGTATAAAAAAAAAACAGCTCTTTGATTCAAGGAGGTGTTTGCTTACAATTGATAAAAAGAAATGAAACTACTGTACATGTACCTTTTCAAGTGCAAAATTGGAAAAATACAGGTTGACACCCCTGTCTCAATATAATATCCAAACAGGTGAATTATCCAATTCCGTGTTCTAAGTGGGTAGTGAAACATCATCAAGAGGTGATATCATAGCTAATTGAAACGGTTGGCTGAGTATAAGTCTCCATTGAAAAGGATAATAAAACAGGTTGACTTCCTGTTTCGTTTTCATTTGCATTCTATTTCTTTAATATACATGTATTTGTTTTCTTTTTATTATCTCCTATTGTTCCGATATGTTTCCCTCTCTCACTACGTTGCTAATGCAGAAGACTCCCTTTTCTTCATTTTACCACCTTTTTCCAAAGACCTAATTCTTGCTTTTAACCTTTTTTTGTCTGTTTTTCTTATCTTTCATTTGTTTTTCTCATTTTATGACACATTTTTCTTCTTATATTTCCACAATTTTTTGCCTTAGACCTCCTTTTCTTTCTCTTTGATTTCACTGTCTTTCACATGTCGCCCTCTCTCATTTTTTATTCTTCATTTTTTGTTATCATTTAAATATTTTTGTCATCCACCCTTTTTCCATTTGCATCATGATCTTTCCTATCATTTTCAATATCTTTCCTTAAACGATTGATATTCTTCATGCTATTAAAGAAGCTTTCCTACAATTCCATTTCTGCTTTTTCCTACCATACAGTCTCTACATGAACATCACCTTGCCTTTATTTACAAACAAAATCACGACCAACTCCAAGCACGGTAATCAAACTTTATAGGCCAATTTCAATAGCCTTGTGCATCGCCTTTCGATATGCACTACAAATTCATAATGAATTACATAAACCAAATATGATGTATGCAATACATGTATGCAATACAAGACAGAATGAAAACTGCCCTTGGGTTATATCTATTAAGTACTTGACGTCCACCTGTGCCTGGGAAGGAAAAGGGAACTAAATCACTGTTTGATACCCATTGGTCTCTCCTCCCTATACTGTAGATGTTGATTTTAAGTTTTTAATTGCGATCACTATCCTCTTTTCTCTGGTCTTTAATATCCAAGTACCGACCTCTCTAGTCTCTATCTCTAAAAACTCTTCCAACACTCTCTTTACCTGTTTGATCATAGAAACTCCCACCACGAAGATGAGAGGCAAGATGCTTGTCCAAGGACTCACTGGCGTATCAATGGCTAACTGAAATAGATACAAACACAAGAAAGAAGAAAATAGAAACAAAATCAATATATGAATTAATTAACAATATGCAAACAATTTTACAAGAGCTATTTTCTCATATCTTTTGATAGCTAGCAATATGCATAAAAGTTAATTGTTCCTGTTATTAATTCATGTTATTTAATAAGACTTAATTTAATGATCTGTTTGTCTGCTGAGCTCCAGAAGGATATAAACTCTTTGTAAACGTGTAAAGTGCTATTATAAAGTATGCCTTTCTGTCACTGTTGACATACAACCTGGGGGGTGTTTCACAAAGACTAAGATCAACTTTAATTTGGATTTAACTATGGCAGGCGGTTCATGCCACCGTTTGCTCTCACCATTTACAGGCATTGGTCTCTTAAAGGCTGTCTGTACTAGTGTGGACAGGAGGAATTAGACCACCCAGCAAGGTCACTGACAGGTGGCTATCTCATCAACTCAGCTCCAATTAACATAAGAAAAGAAGGATCATGGGGGACCAACAGGCAACGATAAACCATTGTTTTCTATAATAGAGGGAGCACAAGTAGTACAATGAGGCTTTAAGAAACATACAACTCATGGTCACAAATCTACAGGATTTACTTTTTTTGATAATTCATGATTGAAGGGAAAAAAAATTATCTGAAGATCATAATGGTTATAGCACAATGTGGCATGAAAGGCCTGCCATAGTTAAGTCGAACTTAAAGGCGATCTTAGTCTTTGTGAAGCACTCTCCAGGCCTCGAAAGTGCGTTCATTGGATTTTACACTGTATTTGTTGCTCTTGTGTTATAAGATGCTGCCACATTAGCTCCAGGCTTTATTTCACCAAGTTAAAAGGATAAAGTTGGGGTTCAAATTGAGTTTTAGGTTAGAGGTAAGGTTAAGCTACTCTTATATTGTTTGGTATAGGGTTCACGTTAGAAGTACAGTTAGTAAATTTGAATACGTTAGAATATTGAACGCTAATCTGTTGTCACTAGAAATCATTTTATGCTAAAGATCACATCGTAAGAATATCATTTAATTCAAATTTGATCAGTGAAATATAAATGAATCAATTGTAAAGATACAAACAATGCCTAAACACCAATTTTTTAACAGGGCATCAAATTCAGTTACAGGTATATATGTACTTATAATTTGGACTTTTCAAATAATTTGCAATTATGAACATCTTTTGTTAAATAACCAGATGTATGTTTCTTTATCCATATGGCCTAGCACGCACTGAAATGGCCTTGTCTGCCCTAGATTTCACACAATAGCAACAAATTGCCAATAAATGATCCAACACTGCAAGAAAATAGACTGGAGTTCATTATAATATTTCATAATTACCCCCGGGTCAGTTAATTTGAACAAAGAGATGACATGTCTGTCTATTATTGATTGGTATTAGTGTAGAAAGTGATCACAAGCATACACTGCAACTGTAGAATTCTACATTAGGACAGACAGCAGCTTATAATTCCCACTGCCATCCATCTATAACGTATTAAACTGAATAATCTCACTCCCTAGCTAGACTCCCTGCCTACATGTATGTTATTGGAATGTACATGTAGAAACATTTCAGATGTTAAAACACGTACATGTATCTTTCTTTTGCAGCTTTATGAAGTCATGAATTCATCCAATCATATTTTCAGTGCCTCTCCAGTATTAAGTACACTGTATGTGACCCTTAAAATAAAATGCATTATTACCAACATCGTTAGATGCAATAACAATTCCATACTCAATACATTGTTTATGAAGGATACTCTCTCTCTCTCTCTCTCTCTTTCTCTCTCTCTCTCTCTCTCTCTCTTTCACCATCTACTCTGTTATACTTCATTGTGAATGTTTTACCACAGACACAAGTAAATAGAAGTAGTTCAGATAGGAACAAAGATTGGCTGCACCACAAATACTCCGATCTACAGTAATGCCATTCTGGCTCGAAATAGATCATATGATTACGAATTTCATCATGATCACTGCATTATTAAAGTATATGTAAACTAATGAGCCAACAATGCAAGGATGAGAAGTCTGGTTTACATGGTCGCTTCTATTGTTTCCTGAATCCTGTTTGCCTTTATGGTTTCGCTATCTTGTACATGTATAGCCAACTGACCTTTAGCAAACTATTCTCTACGTCAGGAAAGCTACAATGAAATGAAAATTTTCAACTGAAATAGACCCAGCTTTTGAAACGGAAATATAGAAAACATGATCAAAAGCTATTCTAAAATATAAAGAAAATATTCTTTAAACTGTCTCATATCAGATATTGAAGAAGTCTAATCCTCACGCTTCACATACAAGTACAAGTGTTCCAACACTACTGCACCAGGCTTTCTTTTGTCAAAGAAATGTCGACATGGTTATGGTTGCAATGGAGTTTAGGTTTAGTTTTAGGGCTATGGTTATATGGCTGTAATTGGGTTTAGGGAAATTTTAGGGCTATGGTTAAGGTTGCAATCAGGTACATGTACATGTATAGGTTACCTCCAGGGTTAGTGTTAGCCTACAGTGCTGGGTCTAGGTTTTCAGTTGCCTCTTTTATTGTTTTCTGCATCCTGTATAGTTTCACTATCAATAGCACAACTAACCTATGGCAAACTTTACTCACTGTCACAAAAGCTACCGTAAAATAAAACAGGAAAAAAGACAGAAAAAGACCCAAACTCATGACATAACAAGTCCTCACAAGAAATAAATTTAATGCTACATGTACATGTATGATATAGACAAGGCCTGATGTAGATTGAAGATAATTATTTACATTGCCTGTCCTTGGATACTAAAGCAGGATAATGCTCATGAATGCTTTAAAACGTAATAGTACATGTACATGTACATGTATGTAGAAAGTACATGGATATGTACAGACCATAAAGAAACTTCAGATACTGGTTACGTACTTGTACATTGAACCGTCAACTATTGTAGTTACATCATTTATTGGTTTTGCTGAGAATTTTATTATTAATGAAAATGTCCTCTTTCTTAGAAAAAATAAAATCTTACAGGAAATTGGGTAGAATAACACTATTGGTAAAACTTAGAGATCAGTGTACCAGCTAAAATAATTTGAAAGGAATTCCATGCATGTACATGTATTTTGCCTGTTTTTTTAATGTCATCATTGCAACCAAAGCTATTGTTTCTTTTCCTTGCATTGTACATGTACAAGTAATGATTTAAGAAGACTTTAATTGTTTTTTAAAACTCAAACAAATGGCGAAGAATAGCTTGCACTAGGTTCTGCTATACCTGCTATGGCGACAAATGTTTCCCAATCAGTTCACTATGCTAACTGAATTTCAAACTCCAACCTACCGGTACTGTACGGTCATTACTGTATGCATGAATGTTCTACACAATCATTCATTGAATTATATTTTCAAATTGTGGAATAAAGCTTTAAATGAAGTTGAAAACTGTAACACTATACCTCACCTTGAACCTAAACCTAACCTAACATCCAATTACTTGAAACTGTACACTTGGGTTCTAAGAGGGCCCTACTGTACATGTATGAGACCGTGTACAAGTATGTGCAGGGAATTATTTTCCTCGAATGTTTTGATTAGCAATTTCAGCCGATGGATAAATATTTCAAAAGAAATTCTGTACATTTCTATGGAAGAAAACTGCTACACAAAAGATATTTTGTATAGCAGTCATGCAAAAATGCATAGCAAATTGCGATGCGATACCAGGAAAATTATTCCCTGATGTGGGTGTCAAGTCATCTAACTCAAAAGGTGGTTTTATCTTGATAGAGAGCATGTTTAAACTTGAAGAAAAAAATTCAGATGCAATATATGAAGTTCATATTTTGAATATATAGCATTACAACATGGAACTACTAGCATACATGTATAGACTGAACAAAACATTTGTTGGTGATTAGTACACCATCAAAACAAAATGCCACAGTTTACAGTCATGTACCTCTTCACATCAAAACAGGGCTTTGTGTTTAATAAAAACACTAAAAGATTGGCCAGCACACGCTGTAATTACAGGAAGGTGGCACACCAATATTGTAGGCTAAAGTTCAGAGTCATTTGCTTCACACCAGCATTAACTGATTTCAGTTTCTGAATGGCCTTAACAATTAAATACCATAGATGTATCGACAATTTACAAATGTAGGTCATTTGTAATGCTGCCACTTAATACCCTGACCCAAATTTACTGTTATAAAAGAATAGTATACATTGAGAAAATATGTGTTAAAGTAGCTATTAAACAAACTTATGATTTTTCAGGATGCCAGTAGCCTGCAATAATGGACAATTTTGTGCAGTAAGTGTCTCCTGTGCAATATACATGCACCTTTTATCCATTCATTTTATAAAAATCTAAAAATATCTGGATATATGACAAATAAAAAAAAGTTCTTTTGATATCACTCTCACTAGCAATAGGAAATGGTCATATCATCAAAAAAGTTAAATTGTGGATGAAATAAATGGAAGAGAGGCATGCCATAAGGAATTAATAATAATTACTTTATTCTTAAAATCATCACAGACCCTGCTTTGTTGAAAGAGTGGACGCACGGTCACGCACCTACATATCACAAAGCCTACGTCCTGAATGACATCATACTATATGCATTATTATGGGTGTATATCGCTTCAGTTTAATAATTAACTCCACTTGATCAGTAACAAGGAGCTTTCAGCGGGCGGATGTGCAAATAGGCGATGCACTGGAAGGCATACAACACATGCCGTGAACAGTACCTTTGTTCACTGTCCATGTGATATAGAAGAAGACATTACTTCACAGATAATTCTACATTTTATCTTTCTTAGCTGATAAATATGAGGTCTTCATTAGCTTTGAAATGTACACTGTACATGTACATTTTATTAATTACAGACATGTATGTACCTGTACGTGTTTACTGTTAAAAAAGAAAGAGAATGAAAATCTATTAATTCTAATTACAAGATGTCTATTGTTTTAAAGTTTTAACTATAATGGTGCCATGAAGAATGTGAACATCAATGTACACCAAATACATAGATGCAGAAAGTAAACTTGAAATTGACCACGCTGACTAGTATTATATACCTCACTTAAGGAATCCAGCCATCTGATTGGTCGAAAGAGCAGTCATAAACTTCAACTATTCCTGTAAAATTGCCCGGTAAACTTCGATTAATTCCAGTTATCAGAAATACCCATAGGTTGACACGTTAAAAAATGGTTTGACCGATCAAGGATACCGTACGTATGCCATCAAAGAATTGGTCGGTATTTTTTAGCAAAGCGCAAATAAGGCAAAAATGGCTAAAGAAACTCTCCCAAGATTTCAACTTCTTGATGATGATCAGATGCAAGACTTGCTGGCAGCAAGAACACCAAAAAAGGGTATGTAAAATTGTCCATAAATATATTCAAAATAGATCTAGTAGATCTACATGTAGATTAGATCTAGATCTAGGCCTAGACCTAGTAGATCTAGACTAGTCTAGTGCTAAAAAAAAAAATCTTTCTCGTAGAGTTTGCACACACAGTACTTCTATGCACTGCCCACTGTCACTGATCGATGCATTGGTCGATGATTTAATTATCAAAATGAGATTCAAATTAATTTTGCTCATGATGGTGAAGGTGATACTTGCGCAATACGCAAGATCACAGATTTTAGATAAATGCAAACAAATTAACAAATACAAACTGTATATTATATACAAACTTTCTCCTTTTACAAACAATTTACCTGTAATACTGCCACACAGAGAAAGTAGAAGTTAGCAATTCTCCTGAACTGCTCAAAGAGGTTTTTAGGGAAGAAGTTGAGTGCCGTGTACTGCAAGAGAAAGAGTCATAGAAAAACACTTATTGATTATTTAAAAACAAGAAAGTCCATAACTATTAAATATATAATTAACTTAATATATGGATGTACAATGTTTGATACTGAAGGGGATTAACGCGAGGGGAATATACTAGACAATACAAGGGAAACAAAAAAAATGGAAGAAATGTGGTCATTTATGAACAGGTTTTTTTCATACAGGTTGCAATGAGAAATACTTTTGAGTAGTAACATCATACATGTAGCATACAGTGTTAAGACAGGTACATTTAGATCTGTCTCAAGGCTCTTTCAGATTTGCTGGGTAAACCCGCAACATTTTTTGTGGTGAATAGCAACTACTGTACAGGCGACAAGGTTGATTTCAATGAGCTCTACGTAATAAGATTCAGAAATATGAAGCGTAACACACACTTATCATGAAGAAGAAAAAAAACGTTGCAGTTTAGGGATGCATACTTGAACGAGCCTCGATGCAATAACAGCCAAAATACCATTAATGTTTATGGATGTATACTGTTTGGTAGCATGAAGGAGGCTAACTCATAGGAAATATTGTACACTGATGTTACAGTGAAACCTGTATATAAATGTTACACAGGGAAGCAAAGAATGTCATGTATTTCTTTAATGTAAGCAGGTGGGCTTAAAGGGATCCAGTAACTCTGTCTTAGATCCTTTAGAAATAATCCTTGATTTAGCTCATGCTGCAATTATAATTATAAACCTTTAGGTCAGTCAGGAAGTCCATGACTTTTACAAGCCTATCGCCTGTCTGATTATCAAGATATTTAATGATTGGAATTACAAATTTTTGAAAACCGTTCGCTGAATGGTTTTCATAACACTACAGTCTATTGGGGAAAACAAGTATGGTAAAACCGGTCACTCAAAGATTTTTACTTTTTTGAGGCACTTCTTGATCATTTTGAAATTCGATTTTTTTTTTTTTTTGTTTATATATACTGTATAATTTTTTTAAGGCTTCAATATTACACCATATCACAGACACTGGTAACATGTAGGACAGTGTATCTCAGATTTAACATTGTTAAACGATCCCTTTAACATACAAGTTACTGCAAATGAGGTTGCTTCTGATCATGAATCAATGAGAAACACTATTGAGGCGAGACTTTATTTATAGATACATGTACATGTACAGGCTGTATTGGTCTTTCTATACTGGTCACTATTGCAGGCTGTTTTATTGATTAAACGGGTAATATTTTTATTTTTTCCATATATGTATGAATATTTATAATAATACAAATGGGAGGGGGAGCTTTATCATGACTAACAATCAGTTCATACATGTATAAAATAAATTAAAAAGGAAGGCAGGCAAATAAAAAATAAATTAAAAAATACATGGGGAGACAAAAATCTAGGAATCACTTTTGCTCAGCCTTAACGGTAACATTACTTTTAGATAATCATCCTCTTTGCTTTTGTTCACATTGCAAATTGCATCGCTCTTTTCCAGCAAGAACACTGCGTTGCTTAGCAACATCGCCAAGTATAAATACATTGGTTTGTTAATGAGCGCATGCAGAGAATACATGTCTATATGCCTGTATATTCAAAGACAGATATATTGTTTTTCTTCGCCAGATAGTCATCAATCACCATTATTACACAGTGCATGCCTCCACAGTCAAACCAAACTAAAAGCAATTTGTTTACTTAGAAACAGAGAGAGAATGAATGGCAGTATTTCTCATTTATCAACTGATATGCCATCACTATTTAGTGATATTGTTCATTTTGAGAACTAGAGATTAATCTGCGGAATTGGGAAGCAACCTTTTGTTATAGGAATAGACCCTTGATCTTGATCAGCAATAATGTACTGTTCATGTACATGTACAGTACATGCCTTGGGTAATTGTAAAATGTTGTGTTTGCTACAAAGAATATTGTAGAGGGGCTTTCTCTTATACAAGTCAGGCATATAAAGTATTATCTTTTTTATCTATTACTATTTACTTCCTTCGTTTTTGTTTTTGATTTTTGTGGTTAATTTTTGAAAGGTAGAAAGAGAGGCACATCAATAGACGTGTTTACTAATGGATTTCAATAAAATAATAACAATGATATCAATTATGATAATGATAAGGATGATGATAATAGTAATAAAAATAACAATGATAATAATAACAATAATGATAATTTTAAAAATAATAATAATAATTTACAATTTAAAAAATACATCGTTTCTCTCGATAACCCTTTGTGACTAATGTAACTATCTAATTTACATGTACATGCTATACATGATGGCATCTCTATAGATGGAATCCACTCTGATTGCATCATCTGTTGCTATGACTGGCAAGCCTCTGACATTTCCTGAATTGTCAAGAGAAACTTTTGTTCAAGAAGCATGCATAACATCATTAAACAGGTCTATATGTGAAATCATAGAATTTGGCTTACTGCTACATGTACTTTGAAAGCAAGGCATGCAAAATAGTGCTTGAGTTTTATTCTCTATCAGATCGGTATTGCACTGTACATGGACAGTGTAATAGGCCTACATAGCAATATATGACGATTTTCTCCCATCAAATGCATGTACATGGTTATAACGAGTTTTCAGAGAAGCAGTTGCCATGGAGATGTGATACCACTATAGTATACTGCATCTTCCTTCGATACTCTGACATGAGATTTGAGTATCAGTATGTCTAAACGCTTTAATGATATACTGTACATGTGTAAAGTATATGTAGTATACTGGTACAAGTACATGTACATTATTTTCATTAATTGTATTGATTCCTGCCCATTATTACCACTGTTTTATTCAATACAGTTCTTGGGATGAGTGTATTTCTATAAACCTTTCTGCAGTGCATTATGTGGGAATGTTTATTGCTGTATGGCGTAGTGAAAATTGAAATCTTGAAATACATGTACCGGTACATGTTTTTGTATCGCTGAATACATTACCTTTGAAGAGACAACAGTGTTGTCAGGAAAGTCTTGTGGAATGTAGGCTTCATCTTGGACCGGTGGGGGCTTGTTACCCACAAACACAGTTCTGTTCTCAGGGACATATTTCTCTGTAAGGCCCTGGAACAGTCAAAGAAAAGAGAGAGAAATATTAGATTATGATGAACTATTTATTTCTTAGTTATTCTACAGTAGGAACACACAATAATAAACAAAAAATAATAAACATATCACTACTTTTAAGTAGAATATAAAATGAAATGTATATTATGATGCACACTGCTATTTTTAGATCAAATGTTTTTGCCTACAAACAGAGTTCTGTTCTCCAGGACATATATCTCTCTGTAAGGCCCTGGAACAATCAACAAGAAGAAAAAGAAAACAATTTTGATCATGATGATGATGACAAACAGATGCCTGGTTCATCATTCTGACGTGGGTATACATTTACAAAAATATATAGATCTATTGCACTTAAGAGGAAAATGAACAATTAATATAATCAATAAATTATGCAATGCGTCATTGTAGAACAGAATTGGTTCCTGCATAAACACAGTTCCATTCTCTGGAAAGTACAAATACATGTACATTGCATTTTTCGATAACGCCCTGCAACAATCAACAGAAAGAGATGAGAAAATATTTGATCATGACTAAAGTACGATGAACAGATGGTTTTGTCATTGCGAAGTGGGCACAAAATGAGGAGAAATAATTACTTATAAATATTACAGGAGATTGAACATTAGTTCTGATTACACTTGTAAAATGATGTAAACAGATTTAAAGCTCGACAATTATTTTTCACTTGTGACAGAACTCAACCATCTCTTTAAAAAATCCTGTTGGGAGTAATACAACAACCTCCCTGTCATCTTTTGGATCAATTGACTACTGTAGAATGAAAATACACGGATCAACCATGTTTCCCAAGGCCCAGTACGAGAGGCAAAACCCAGATACTAAAATAAGTATTTGATAATCCGACATTTACTCCGGGGCCCGGTTGACATGGTGTCGAAAGTTGGAGTTAGGAATGTGTCTCGTGTTACAAAACGACTCGAGGGAGCAATAGTCAGAGGGGCATTTGTCATGGACCTCTTATAATTGCGTACGTACGTGTGCTAACCTTTGAATCTAAAAAAAGGAGGGGAAATACAATGGATGTGAGGAGGTGAATGAGCAGGGGGAGAGTCTGGGAGGGGGAGGGGGGATTTGGCATTCTTAAATATTGAGAATAAGTAAAACTGTTGAATTTGTGGCTCTTTAGAGGTCCCATTTGCTTGATTTGTACCCGGTATAGG
This sequence comes from Hemicentrotus pulcherrimus, assembly GCA_003118195.1. NCBI lineage: Eukaryota > Metazoa > Echinodermata > Echinoidea > Camarodonta > Strongylocentrotidae > Hemicentrotus > Hemicentrotus pulcherrimus. The sequence goes on from BEXV01001869.1 coordinate 13,388, forward strand.
ATGCTCAGCAGGTATTGACTTTTATTTCATTTTTTCTATTTATTTATTTATTCGATTGTTTTTTTTTTCTTGTTTTTTTTTTCGATTTTTTAAATCAATAATCTACTTTTCAATACTTGAGTAGCCCAAAATCAGTAGCTTTCTAATATGACTTACATGTACATGTAAATTTCCTTTGCAGATTTACAATGAAAAAACAATTGTTGTTGACAGAGCTACATGCACACAGTACAGTTGTATACATGTATAATTCAGTGTTGTAAAAGTGGGGTTTTTTCCAGAAATATTACTGTATGTACCATAATGTTTTCTTTTGTTTTACTCTCTTCCGCAGCTTTCTTCATCTGGTCTGTTACCCTTTCACAGATGGAGACATCTTTGCGGTCGAGTTAAAAGGTGACATTGCTCATTGCTCCCATGGGTTTTTTTTTCTTCAATGCTTTAAGGGCTCCTAATTTTCTTCTAGGGTTCAAGATTTTGGGAATCTATCTACATGTACATTTGTATATTCACTCGATCCTACTCAATTTGAAAAAAGTTTGAGGTCTGCAAACAAACTGTTCACAGTGCCTACAGGTATATGGTTAAACGCCAGCTTGATTGCAGGTGTTTTCATTCAAGGGGCTAGTTGGTACATGTACACCGTAGGGCAATGCAAAATGAAGCAGGATACCATACCCCTACAAACCATATTTGATTTCTCCTCTATCATAATATTGACATTGCTGCCATAGATTCCTACAGTACATGCAAGTCCTATGATGTATGGTGCATTTACACTAGAGAAAATGTATACATGTACGTACGGTACTAGAGAACAAGAAAAGGCATTGAAGAATTGTTGTAGTGTTAAACAGGCATCCTCACTAGAAAATTCTGTATGTACATGTATATAATTATATACATGTATGTAGGGAAAAATCAAGACAAATGCAAAGACCTTTTAAAAAGTCAATTTCACTAGCCCTGAGCTATTGAAATATGCCGACATTGTAGTGACATCTTTGAATAATTCAGATATCATAATAGGGCACTGAAAGAGCCATTGAGTTGATATTTGACAGTCTTTACAATTTATTGTACAAAGAAATGCGTTTTAGGGAGATGGATGTGTTGTACACAAAAAGTTATGATTTCAAAGCCAATGTGATTGCTCTGTCACAGGCTCTACAGTACTTGTACATGTACATATGTTGAACAGATCTTCTTTAATGCACTGATCTAAATGTACATGATTTTTCCAAGGTTTTTAATCTATTTTCTTTTTGTAAATTTATTGCCTTGAACCTGATGATAGGAGCTTGTGATGATTCCAATTTGAATACCGGTAGGTTGTCATTTAAAAGCAATATGGTCAACATCATAAAAAAAAAAACCTCTTAAACCACATCTGCGCCTTTCTCCGATAGGCCTATAGTATCCCCTCGTTAAATATGTCTGTTCAATATCAAAACCAATGAGGACTACGTGTACTTGAAGGTTTACATACATGTACATGTAAATTTACATGTGCATGTATTAATGAGTGATTTGTCTATAAAAGTCACATTATTTGTCAACTTTTTCTTGAATTTTCACATCACAATATTACATCAAGTACATGTACAGTATTTAGGGCCTACATTGTATATCAAAGGTTCAGTGACATAACAACATAACTCTATATTTTGCCAAAATGTGTATTTGATATCAAAATGTTTAGAAAATACACGTATGGGCTTTCCAGGAAAACACCAAGACTAAACTCCACCCAACACCCCATTAAAGTCGATGGCTAGTGAAAAATAGACTTATCTCTGTAAGACCCAATTGCTCAGTGACACCTGAACCACTTTTTCTCAAAATGGCCAAAATGGAATAGCGTCTTTGTGTCACTGACCCTCCCTCCATACAGTATGTTATTTCTATAATTTTTCAGCTTCCAAGAAACTCAAGTCAAACTTCATGAAACTTCCTATTTTAAAAGAAAAGAAGGGAATTTGTATTAAATAGTATTTAATACAAATTCCTTTCTTTTCTCAATCAAAGAACCAGGAAAACAACTGGACTCATCAAAATGCAGTTACCGGTACTAAGATCAGTTTCCACGGTCATCCTTTGAGGTTGACTGGGGTTACCCTCTGTTCTATATTTAGTAACTGACTCCATTTCAGCACAAGACCTCAGGGGTTGAACATGTTGACAGATGAGTTTCACTTTACAAATCCTGCGATAATTGGGTGTAGCCCACAGAGAGTGAGTGGCATGCAGACCTGTAACCACAGACTTTCCAAAACATGGTAACACGTTGGGGGGGGGGGGAAGTTACAGACTTTCAATCAATCATAACTAAATGGTTACAATCATATAAGTTTGCACATTTTTAATTTCTGGTGCCAGAATGGTCGATTTTATAACATTTATCCATGTGTGTATAGTAAGATTAATAGATTTTATTAAAAAACTCAAAAATTCATATTTTGAGAAATGATCTGTGGAATTCTTTTTAATGCTCAGAATAGAGACAAAATAAAAGATCTCCTACAGTACATGAGGTGCCAGACTACATGTAAAAGATGATCACAGCTCCAACAAAATTTAGGAAGCATGAAACACCATTAAAGTAACACAATTCTCACTGAATCACAGACTGAAAGAGTGGAAGACACAGAGATATTAAAGTGAACCAATAACATTGTTGAAGGTTGATGAAAAAAATGCGTAATTTTTGTATGAAATGTTACTTATTATATTCCTTCTGTTGTACTATCGCTCAAACATGCAGAAAATCCTGAAAAAATTATAAAACCACAAAGATATTTATGGTTTTCTTTGAAGGCATTACTGTCGACACCCTCTATATATACTGTGTAAGTAAATTCTCCCTACCAATTTTTGAATTTCCCTATGATTGTCCTATCATCTTTGTTACGCCATACTAGAAGGGTAGTTGATATACTTCTGTGCATCATGCAACAAATGTACTCAAAATTGTGTGTATATACATGTACATGTACATGCACACTCAAATAAATTAAATCAGAGAAATTTACTTTAATGTCAATAGCATGCATTCATGTCCTGATTTTTCCCAGACAAATCAATGACGTGAAGCCTGAAAGCAAACTAGGCTTGTCATCATGGCTATATCGGGCTCACAAGCATGATAAGGTCTCAAACTGCATTTAATACGGTGGAGTTGTTTATTGATTAACTAAGGGAGGAGTGCTGACTCAAAGTGCATTAATTCATCATCTATAAAGACATACATCAACTATCAGTAGTAGGCCTACTCTAAAAGAAACACCATTATCACACACCCATGTGATTTGTATAATGCACTCTGATTGCAGTATACAGTGTACATGTAGAATGTGAGAGTTGGTTCTTTGAACTAGGACTTTGCTCCTTAGTTATTTATTAAATCTGTATCTGACAATTAAGTGAATGAAATTTGAAACACTACATGTATGTAGTTGACAACAATTTATTTCATATGACAGGGCTCCACTCCAACTTTTTTGAAAGGATTTGGATTGTTAATCTTTACTGTTTGTATACAGGAGCACTATACATGTATGTATATGATGTGTTGAGGACTACATATGAAATGAATGACAAATTCCATTATTTAAAACTAGTTCACTAGAGTGGGTAATTTTTTTTTTAATTTTAGATTTTAAGGATGGTACATTAACATGCATTGTACTTTAATAATTGCCCCAACCACTTACAAATTTTATCTCATAAATAGAGAGAAGTAAAACATATATTCTGTTCATCAGTATACTGCACATAAATGTTAATTTGTTTCATTTTTCTATCGTGGGTACCGTGTCAGAAGAAAAAAATTAGAGCTCATATTCTCATGAGGAATATTAAATCTTGCAAATAATCTAATCAATCTGTATGATTTGTAGTCAATCTCCCTTTTAATACTCCTTTTGGAACCTACATGTATACTCCTTTTGGAACCTACCGGTAGGCCTAAAATACCTTGGCCCGCTTCCAATATCACATGATCTTTGGGATTCATCTCAATCACAAAAACTTTACCAGCTAACATGTACACAAGTAAAAGGTAAAGCCCAGTATTGGAAACACCCCAATTTCAAAAAATGAAATGGAAGCTCTCATTACCAATAATGAGAAAGAATATGTTTTGACTTACGTTGTATACATGATGATAACAAAATTGCCGGGAAACTGCCTACTTATTCATATTTGGTAAATTTGTTTCTCTCATGGTCTGTGAGAGATAAAGGGCAGTCCCATATACATCTTTCTGTGTACAGTACTTGTAACTTTACAAAGAATGGGCCAAATTTCTTATCATTTTGATGATTCCAGAACCCTGCAGATGCTACATTTTTTTTGTAGATGCTAGATGATCAACCTTTTCTGATCGATTCCACAACGTTTCTTTCACAATGCAATCGCATGACCATAACTGGTCTTTACCTTTAAACATGTAGATCTACAACTGTATTTTCATTTTCTCAGTGATATAGTATGTGTGGTAAGCTTTTAAAGGTATCTAAGAGAATAGGACAATAGAAGTAGAACGCAAAATGTGAACTGCTGTTATTGACCCCACTCAAGGACTGCTATAAATGTAGGTCTTACAAATACAGTGTAATAACAAGTAATCTTTCATAGGGATTTTAAATTCATTCTTATTTAAGTCTCCTCCTCTCTCCATTATGTTTGCCTCAGATGATACTAAAAAGAAGCCAGTGAGTCTCTAGTGATTCTTCTGAACAGATCACCCACTGTGACCCAGTGACACAAAAGATCTACATTGACACTACCATATCAACCCATTGACTACAGTATACATTAGTTAATCCTTTTATTCTTCTATAACTAAGCTTGTACAGGAATAAGAATAGCCCACTCCATGAGGCAAGGGGTCTATCTACATGTAAATCTACATATGGGTTTAAGAAGATTATGTACAATGTAGGGCTTAATAAAGGTAAAGACCAGTATGGGAAATGCCCCAATTTCAAAAAGTGAAATGGAAGCTCTTATTACCAATCATGTGAAAGAATATGTTTTGACTAATAATACATGATGATAACAATTTTGCCGGGAAACCGCCTACTAATTGATATTTGGTAAATTAGTTTATCCATGGTCTGTGAGAGATAAATGCACGTGTCGCGCATGTGTGCGTATAGTCCCATATACATCTTTCTGTGTATAGTGCTTGTAACTTAATGAAGACTACATTGTAGCTGGGCCAAATTTCTTATCATTTTGATGATTCCAGAACCTTGCAGTACACACTAATACTTATATGCTAGATGATCAACCTTTTCTGATCAATTCCACAACGTTTCTTTCACAATGCAATCGCATGACCATAACTGGTCTTTACCTTTAAAGAAAGGATTTTAAAAGGGTAGCATGAACAAAGTTTGAAATTGAAGTTCTGTATTATTCATCTTTTAAGTTTGGACTTTGTCACTTCCAGTCCTGTATTCAGCTACTCAGTAACTCTGGGCAGTAGCTACTCTTTTTGGCCAATCGGATGTTGTTAAATGGCAATGATTTATGTCACTGAAACAAGAGGATTGTAAAGGTTTGTAATCACATCCATAAATTACGAGTGAAACATAAACATTTGGCCTGAGATGAGATAAGGCCTGTAGCTCTTCCCTGCAGAGGTCAAATCCAACATGTCTACATGAGTAGTAAAATGATGAATGGACATAATTCGTCGCTGTTTTCACGAAGTGACGGTAGTGAAAACAAATTGCATTCACTTTGCGTTACGATTTTCCTCACTACCGTCACTTCGTGAAAACAAGGACGAATTATACTCCTCTAGGGCACCTTCACACTACCAAAAAGGTGTGAAACATGTGTATGTATACACATTCATGTATGCAACAATGTACAGCAGTCTGAACACAACAGCATGCACAATTTTAATGGCGCACTCTATTAATTAAAACAAACATTTGAAAAAAGTAGCACATCCATGTTAATTGTATGTAATGTTTTCAATTTCTTTCAATTTATTTGGCATCATAAAAACTCTGCACTTTAAGATTGATATAATGGTACTGAAAGCCGAAATAACATCAGTTAATCAATTTTTAATGGAAGCACATGGTTGTTGGTTGTTTTTTATCCAAACAAAATATAGATAGTTTGTTACCTGCTTTAAATTAGAGTAAGCTTCATGTATTTAAGAATTTTAAGAAGTCTCCACTCGGTCTTTTTATATGTCTGTTTATTATAAAAAAGTTCAATGAAATAATTAATCTTGATCCTAAGAATGTGTTTAAAACGTAACAGTGCAGTCGTACATGACATCAATACTGAATTTCCATAACATTGTGAACCATCCATAGATATTCTTGTTGATCTAAAAATAGCAACTTTACACCTGGCAACGATAAATACAAAAATGTGTATTTATGTACTGTAGGTGGTTAAGTTAGATCCCAGAAGGATAAGCATTCAATCTTTGACCCCTGATTTACTGAAATTCTCTTCTTTTTTTCTCTTTTTTTTTTCCTTCATGTTTTAAGAAACATATTTCAGGAAGAGCCACTTTAACAGTTTTTTGTGCAGTGACAAGTGACAAGTGACGGATTGCAGGAAAGTACTTTACAACTTGAAAAGCCATTCATATTGACATTTCTTTCTGGGATTTGGATAACAGCTGATGTACTGTAACTGCCTCTTGAAAAAAACTTTGTAGAAGAACATCTGGTTTCACGATTTCAAGAGGTGATCAGAGTTTGTGGAGGTTCACACCTCATCTATATTTTCCTCAAAAAAACACGATCAGATTTTTTTTTAAATCAGAAACGAGCAAAACAAGGGTATGTACTTTTCCCATAGAAATCATGTTTTGAATAATCTAATTTGTCATGGTAATGTTTATATTTACATTTTAGGAGATAAACAAGCCAACAAGGCCATTGAAATTCCCTCCTCCTCTTTCATCATCTTCACCTCCCCCTCCTCCTCCTTCTCCTCCATCTCCTTCTTCTTCCCCTTCTCCCTCTTATTCTTCTTCTAGTAATCTCCAAAGGGCTACATGTATAAGATCTGATTATGCAGCCCATGTTTAATACAACTTTAATACATGTAGGCAGGGACTTGAAGTCCCTGATGTAGGTTAACTACAGATTGCAAGTGTTGTGAGGTAGAAAATGAGATTTAATAGGATAAGGTTTACTGTACACTGTACATTGTAGATCTATGCTTAAAGGCACACTGTCCTACTTGTAGCTACTTGCTCCCTCTAAATAGAATCTTCCCCAATCGGTGCCTGTTGGTCCCCCATGATCCTCTTTTTCTTATGTTAAATGAGAGATGAGTTAATGAGATAGCCACCTGTCACAGTGACCTTGATGGCTCGCTGGGCGGTCTATTAGTAAAGTCTGCCTTTAAGGAGCAATCCCTGGTATTTCTCTTTTTAAAGTGAGATTAGTACTAAAACCATTTGTAAAAGGGAAATGCATGTTTGTTGTATGTGTAGGTTTAATAAGACACAAATGAAATACAATTTCCTCAGGCTCTAATGTCATGGTAGAAAATGGTAGAAAATGGGAACCACAACACGTACAAGTTTGATGATCATTCTATTGCTATGGCAACTGCATTCCAGCGAGAGGAAAAAATATGTGGGAGCGATGAGTGATTTTGCTCTGGAAAGCTTCAAAATAGCTCTGTTAACTGAAAAAGAGCTCTGGTAATAAAACAATAAAATACTTAAATTCTAATGCGGGGAAATCACACTTTTACCATGTGCACCAAGTCCTAAAAGAGCTCCCACATGACATACATGTACATGTACATGTACAAAGAACTATTTTGTTTACACTGCTTGATTCAGATACAGTACCTGTAGCAAAGATTTAAATAACACAACGATGCATTAATAAGTGAGATTGACATAGCAACATGATGGTTATCATCTCTTCTGTGTTATGATGTTGTTCTCAGATTAAAAATTTAAAAACAATCTATGTTCAGGTCATGAATCATTTCTCTCTTTCTTTCCGTTTTACTTTTGGTCACAAAATGGAGTCTACCTAAATTCTCTCCTGCCCATCAGGATCCATAGAAGATAGAATAGAGAAACAAAATGGAAGTGGAGGCGGCACTGTAGAAAAATCACTGGAAGTGACAGAGACAGCAAGAGAAAGAGAGATAGAGAGATGGAGAGATAGGGGAGAGAGAGAAAGAGAGAGAGAATTAGAGAAGGAGAGAAAGAGAGATAGGGGGAGAGAGATGTAGAGAGATCTTGTTCATTTTACCTGTACATCACGACAAGTGGTAATTCGAATTGCAATCAACTTGAATACACCATGTACATGGACTGTAGTTCACAACTGATATGGGTGTTATCAATTTCAAATATCATTCCAACCAGCAGTCCTAATCTACAGTATATTTGTGCAAGCTTGGGTTTCTGCTTTGCTATCTCTGAAATTGATGGAGTTTGACCCCCTGTTCAAATATACAAGTTACACGTACCACCCAACGATACAATTACAACTGTATGAATTCCATTCAACTTCATGTACATGTATTAAGAAATTCCATGGTGTTTACCTCTTTTTTTTTAAATGCAGTTATTTTATTTGTAAGCGTATCTTAGTATTTTATTTTGATCCTCTGACTTTCACATACTTGATACTTATCTTCATGTAGCCTACACGTACATATATACAAACTGTAGCTGTCCAAAACACAAGTGCAAGAGAACCCTACTTTATACAAAATCATGAACCCTTATCATTTTCAAATTTGATAACATAACAATATGAAAAAGTAAGTCAAAAATCTCAAAAGGTATACCGGTACCGGTAATTCCAAAAAGAAACACCACAAAAGAATGAGGTAGATCTAGAGAGCATGAAAATATTTTTACATAAAACAGAAAGGGGCTAGATCTAGATCTAAATAGTAGGCCTAGTACAACTACAAATACAAAAACAAGGAAAGATTGCATGAAAAACCTAACTCACATTCACAACACAAAAGTACAAACGATTAATTTGAAGTTAAAACTAAAATCCGCCAACACAATCTGTTCAACAATAATCTTGATAATGCAGGCTGTAAGTAACAATGAATCTTCTTATTTTTAATCTCTTCCCGGTTCCAAAAAATAGATTTTCGAGCCAGACCACAGTGTTTTTAACTCGCAAAAATTTGACGCGCTGGCAATCGGGCGCTGGATATCGGATCCCGGAGCCGGGCCAGAGGAGCGACACCGCTGCTTCGCAACACACGTAAACAAGATAGGAAAGCGAAGTCGAATGAGGTTTTAAAACAAGTCAAAGATAAAATTCTGTCGTTTCCAACTTACCACAAAATCTGTCACACTCTTGAGACAAGCCGCCATATTTCTTTACATGAATGTCCTTTTTATCCGAATGAAAGTCCCCTCAATTTCGTTAACAATTGTTATGACAATTCCATTGCGAATGGACTGTCATCAGAAACTCTACTAGGCGCGTCCGCGTACCGTATTTGTGTAGTGAGGGGATTCACACGTTATGCAATACACATTGTGCGTTTGTATACTATTGGTTTTCCCGCTGGGCAAACAGTGTGTACCACTTGACGCTCGGTACGGTTTTCATTCATTCATTTGCCACAAGTATAATATCAAGTTTCATTATGTTATGATACAAGGTACATTAATCATTGTAGCCTATGTTTCTCTACCATTGAACTTTCACCCTTAACCTAACGATAAAGCAGGAAGAACTTCCTCTTGTAATCATGAAATCACGCGAATTTTTCTTGTGTTAATTAAAATTTCAAACTTAAAATAATGTCTTTAAATGGTGTACAACAAGTAGGAGCGCGGAGCGTTTTCATGTGGATGGGGCCGGTTATGGAGATGAGCATGCGAACAAGCATGTCATTTTATTGCAGTGCCACAGCATTTAAAAAGTATATTCTTACAAGTTTGGGGTACATCCACTCCCCCCCCCCCCCCCC
>BEXV01001869.1:30974-51710 GCA_003118195.1 Hemicentrotus pulcherrimus
TCTCTCTCTCTCTTACTTATCTTCTTTCCATGATCTTTGTATTTTTCAAACTACAAGCATGTACATTTCTATCTCCCTTCCATGGTGAAACACCAAAAAGATTAACAAAGCTTTGTTGTTTTTTCCACAATATTTTCAATACTTTATTTAAACAATATAATATTGCAAAAAAGTATGAAAGATCTACAACTCATGCCAAATTGACAAAATAATGACTTCTCTAGACACAAAACATGACAAGGTTTAATGTAGCAATCCGCACATAAACTATTGCACCTTTGTGCTATAAGGGGCAAGATACAAGACCAGAAGCAACTGTTCTTTAAATACACAAGGATAGTATTATTTAATTGTGATAAAAAACATTGTTATCATCAAATTTAATGTTATCAGCAAGTATTATATATTTTTTTACAATGAGGGTAATAATCTCTATTATCCAACAGATGATATTTTACAATTTCTTTAAAAAACAAAAACAAATAAATTTAAGAGAATTATGGTTTGATATGTTTTCCTCTCGTTTGGCTGCCCCCTATATCGTAATGTTGAATACCAGAGACAGTCGATTTTCTTTTTAATTACCCCTTCATATATTCGGTACATAACACTGCTTTAATATAATTATGACCATAGTAGAAAAACACCACATAATGACTTGCATTGCTTATGGTACATGGACATGTGTATATTTATCCAACATCAATTTCACTTTTTCTTTTAATTTGCAAGCAAAGCACATTGGATTTAATTTGAAGCTGTGCAGTGGTTAACTGGCTATCAGCACACTCATTCTTCAGGACAAGAAGATTCTGATGCATTTTGATGTACATATACATGTATACAGTGTATTGCAATCAAGGCTATACTTTTTTATGCAGAAGAAACACGATCACAACTGCTTTTGACAAATCAACCTCAGGCAATTTCAATAGCCTTGTGCATTACCCATTTAAACGTTTGAAGTGAACATGGCAATGATGTATTGTGTACTTTGAATATGATTTCTATGAAGTGCAGAATAGGGTAGTGAAATTGCTTTCTTGAGTTGATTTTTCATTAAAAAAAAGTTGTGATCTATCAGGAGTGATCACTTCATTTTGGAGTTAAATCCACTCTAAATGATAGTGGAGCTATATACTTTAAAAAAATAGTCTGAACTCTTTGGAGAGTGGATTCCAACATTTTTTAGCAGTGATTTCCAATCCAATTGATCCCTAACACGACTCCTCAAAGAGTGCATTTACACTCTTGAATATTCAGATGGCCATAGTAGAAAATTGAATACATATATTGTTATTCATCATATATATTACACACATTTTTGTTGGCCTAGATATGTCTGCGAGTGAGCACTATGATCACTTTCATTATTTTTCCTCTAAATGCCCATGGGGCCCACACATTGTCCCAGACTCTGGACTCATGTTGCCCTTTCAATCATATCAGAAAGAAGAAAAAAAAAAAGGTTTTAGTCTTTCAATTCAGACTCCATCAATCAACAACTAACTTTGCTAATTCTCCCACCGAGACCCAAATTCCTCACGCTTCCCATGACAACAGTATCAAAATAGAAAACCGAAGCCAACGCGAGAAATGCCTGGCAGATCGGATTAATACCGTAGCAGGGACAGAAATACCAAAACACCCACGTTCCGCGCGGCCGACCAAAATGGGTTTGTGATGACAGACTAGTAGGAGAGTGTGCTTGAGCGAATGGTCTGATTGAAAATTAGCCCTCAAAATGCAGCTCATCAGCGTGTGGACCATGCTGCTTTGATGCAGGCATCCGTTTATGCATGGCTTGATGACATCCTGCCTTCCTCTTCACTGCAGAGCATACGGAATCAAGACAATATTTACATTTATTTGGCGGCGGCGACGACGGCCGCCAAACGCATCCCCACTGAGTGGATGCTTCAAATACTATCCGCGACGTTGGGATAATTTCGGAATGAAATTGGCAACAGCATAACAAAATAATAATTTTGGGATAACAGCGATATTGGTATAACAGGAAAACAAATTAGTAAATTTGGACATGAACTGGGGTGAAAAGGGTACATACAATTTCAGGAGAAGTCAAGCTTTCTAAATATGTTAACATTTGAATGTGCTAATGGAAGTTAATGATCAAATAAATACATGAATATATAATACATGCACATTTGTGCACAAAGTCAACAATAATACCTTGTATTTACATTTACCGGTACATGTTTACATCAAGTAAAACAAATACATTTACTTAAAACATTTTTTTTTGTTCCAATATAAAAGCTGAATAAATACTATAGACTGGTATTTTTGTACTGATGACATAATCATACAACACCTACAATGTACAAAATAAAATAGAGAGTAAAGACTTATTCAAGCACAGCAATCCTAACAAAGCATACAACATTCTATATTCAGTAAAAACAAATCATATCAAGTCGTAAATAACATGGCAAGATTGTCATATTCTTCTACCCTAAATATTGCAGTAAATTAATTTTGCATTGTCCTTGACCTTGGTCTGATCATTCAACCAGTACATGGTTATTGAAATGTAATGGTACATTATATACCATAAAAATAATAGTATCTCAAGATGTGCACTGAATTATATTATATTATTCAACATTATAAATACATTTCATCCAGATTGATATTTTGGTCACCAAACTTACATCTGTTCCCATTTTACATCCATTATAAATGCATTTTCAAACACATTACATACTTTCATATACATGTACATGTACATGTAGTATCATTTTGGCTTATCCATCATGCATGTGGAATCTTGATAAATACAACATATGTTTTTAAGATGAATACAAGCTGCTGCCATGGACAAACCATATGACCAGTAACAACAGAATAACAAGATGATATCGAAAAGGTGTTTGTATTCAATATGCTTACCATACAGCACTGCCATTCCCCTGCCATACATGTACATGTATACATGTACATACTTCATGCAATCTAATTAATACAAGTCTCTGGCATACCAGTATGTGGTCTCCTTCATCCGAGTACACCATAACATTCTACATATGGTGGTAGTTCTTTGTATGGTAAACAACAACATGAATGCACATACATGTATTATACTACTATGTGCTACTGGAGATTCAGATCTAGAGATCAAAGCACTGCAAACCCTCAAGGATTTATTTTAATCTGAATTTGGAAATGTAACAATGAGATGATCATTTTCTTCAATTACTATATATTCATTGTGTGAATTCAACTTGAAGTACAGTCAACTGTATATGACAATGATATACACATTCATAGTATGCTACATGTATCATTCAATTCAGCATCAAAGGTTATCTTTCCAATTTGCAAACACTTCTGCTGTTTTAATTCAAAGGCTTCCCAGTGTTTATTTCATAACAAACATTATTTATTTTAGGGTAACATGTATTGCAAATACAGAGCGAATACACATATATTCCTAGTGCATACACTGTACACATTACTTGCTTCTGGAAAATAGGCAAGGCGCATTATACTTGGAAATGCAATGGATACTTATTCAGGAATACTGGTCAACCCTACACAATGACAACGGTATTGAACACACATGTTATATACCAAGGGCTAGAGTCATTTGATTATGAGCAGCTCAGCGGCATGAAGCACACAAAACAGTAGCAGTTTGCCTGCGCTGCTGAATCAATGCAAAGCAACTGATGCACACGGCACAGATATGTGCTGTGTGTTGTACATGCCCTAAATGTGTACTGGTATCACGTAAACAGCTGTATTTATTTCACTTTTGCAGATGTTCCCCCAATATTGGCATCGAGTGTACCTTCTTTGTAAAATGCACCAGAATATCTATCCATAAATGTTAAAGTCATTTACTTTGAGATGATGACTGTTATTAGGAAACATGTCTACATCTAATGGAGATTTCAAACACTTGGTTCATACAATGTCCTCAATGGAAATACAACAAAGGAAATATGTTGTCGCAATTTATGGAAACTTTGAACAAAAGCATAAAATGTTTATACTCAGTTTAGAATAGAATAGTATTAGAATAACAATACATATTTTGATCTATCAAAATGCATTTATATTTTAGCATTCTGTTACCCCCAATTAATATAAAATGATAATTAAATGATTAAGCTAAAACAATAATATGATGCAGATTAGGGAATTAGATGGTTGGTATTTTATTTAAATGTATCAAGAGTTATTTGGCATAAATCGAGGGAACTCCTATAGTAGCCTTCATAATTTGCATTTACATGAACATTGTGCTAGGAATATTTATGTATCATATACCTTAAAGATAAGCTTGAGTTTGTAAAAAACATGTACACATAACACTGAACGGGAAATTAACCAATAAATACAATCCAAACAAAATAGTGAGATATTCTGAAATAACATCAATTTCATACAATTTATGCCTCGACACTAGGAGTAAAACTAAACGCAAGATTACAACAACAAACAACAACATAACTAATAATACTTAAGTAACAAACGATTGACAATTTATGAGCGCCATGCAGTATAATTCAATCTGTGTAGAATAGGCCATTTTGGTAATGTACCCAAGTTGTATGCATGTACCTCTTTGTAAAATTTGATTTGCATATAAAATATATGTTGTGGTTAGGTATGATAAACATTATGGTTTGCCATACCTCACAACACATATTAAAGCAATTTGTATTCAAAATATCAAAATACAATTACATGTACATGTATTTGTAATATCTGAATGAAATAAGTTTGTATTGTCACTTCACAAAGACATAGGCCTACACTGTGTGCATTAAATTTGGTTTCATTTAAAAAATGGCTAATTGATACGACTAATTGGTACTCCTCCCATATATATATTTATCACTTCGATCTCATAGTGTCTCACTCTGGAATAAATTTGCTTCAATACATAAGATTTAGAGGAATAGATCATTCAGTTATGATTTATTTAGGAACATTTTGTTTTCTTTCATTTTTGTGTAAATATCGTACAGTGCAGAACCAAATCCCTATTCTTTCTGATGCCGGATGTGCTCTTATTTACAAGTCACTGTGTTTAATTGTATCCATATCATGCAGTCAAGGGGAGTCACAAATTTTGATTCACTTCAAAAATTGGAACCAAGTTTTAAAAAAGCAAATATTTCAGTTACAGTCAGCAAACTACATGTAAATCACAGAATTGTCTTTTTTATAAGAAATTAATATTCAAGATATAATACATACTGTACAGTACTAGTACATCAGCTGACAATTTTTTTTTCTATGTTTGACAAAATCTTCCAATGGAATATCATGGCCTTGATACATTTTTGATTTTGTTTCGCCTATAGGTAACTAACAGTTCTTTGTGAATAAACAATTTCATCTTTGATTGGTCAACTGATTTGAAATTCATGAAATATATAACGGAGAGTACAATTAAACTTGGCTTGATTTCACAATTTGATTATAATACCTAAATACAGGACAATAATAGTTCAGTTCTTGTATAGCGCATAATACGTTATGAAATAACATCTCTATGCGCTTCAAAAGAACTTTGGACTTTATGCAATGTACATGCATAAACTGTACATCATTTTACACATCAAATCTAATTTATACATCATACAATGTAAATATGGAACCAGGATATACTGGTGTAAAAAAATCACTTGATGTTAAATACTGTGTTCAATATACTTTTTGCCTTTAAATAGTGCATACTTTTAAAAGATAAATATTACAGAAATTGTATGTAATATAATTTATTAATAAACTTCTAGGATTACAAAACATGAGATTTTTTTTTTTTTTTGGGCAACTGGAACAAGAGATATCACAGTTGAATATTTTAGGATTTCTCTTTTGGAGCAAAATGTTTTTAACAAGCAGATTGATTATGCACAGAAAAAAGGGAACCAGAAAATGATAGTCACTGATCAATACAATTTTATATACTTCATTCCGATTTTGGTATCTGGAATTTTAGACTATTTCACCCAGCTGTTCAGCAGATCAATAGGAAGGGGGAAGATGATGGTGGAGTTCTTCTCTGCAGAGATGGTGTTGAGGGTCTGAAGATACCTCAGCTGTAGGGCTGCAGGAGATTCTGAAAGGGTGTCAGCAGCCTCCTTGAGCGCCCTGGAAGCATTTTGCTCTCCCTCTGCAGCAATGACCTTTGCCCTAGCTTCTCTGGAGGCCTCAGCCTCGGCAGCCATGGCTCTTTGGAGCTGGACCGGCAGGCGGACATCCTTGATCTCCACCCGCTCTACTTTAATTCCCCAAGGATCGGTGTCTTCGTCAAGGTTGGACTGCATGTACTGGCTGATGCCCTCGCGGTCGGAAAGGATCTCCGCAAGGTTCTTGGTGCCGAGGACATTGCGAAGCGTCGTCTGCGCGAGAAGCCTGGTAGACTTGTTGGCATCTTCCACGTTGGCGATGCTGATCGTTGCATTCTGGACGCGGAAGAACACCACAGCATCCACAGAGATCGTCAAACTGTCCTTGGTAAGAATTTCTTGAGGGGGGACGTCAAAAGAGATGGTGCGGAGGTCAACTTTGGTGTAATCCTCAATACAGGGCAGGATGAAGAACAGACCTGGGCCTTTGGCGCCACCGGACAAAAGCCGCCCAAGCCTGAAAATAACAGCTCTTTCGTACTCTTGGACCACTTTTATGCAGATAAAGAGAGAGAAAGGCAAGGTGCATATCACTATGATCCAGGACAGGATGGTAAGAAGGAATCCGCAGCAGCCCATTCCTCCTTCCGAGGCATTCGCTCCGATCACCTCCACTTGCCCATCATTATTGGACCGATGGTTGGTGTTGCTGGTGTCTGCCATCATAAGCCCAACTTCCAAGTCGTTTTTCAATTTGTTGTTGCTCATTTGAGAGTGTCGAATGGTTTTAAAAATCCAAGTTTCACAGAGAAATTCGACAAATCCTTTTGAACAGCTCTTGTTTACCGCAGCCGCTACACAACCGTGCAAGAATGATTAATTACACGTAGAACATCCACCACAGTGACAGCTCTCCTCCCGCATGACAGGCAAGGTGCGTATTATTATGACGTAATGCCTAATGGATGCTTCTATAAACAAGGCACAACGAGAGTACATCCAAATTTCCTTGAGAAGCGCAAATCTAAGCGTTGCTTAAAAATCTTACAGCAATGTACAGTGTCAAAATCAGATTTCTTTCAGATTGCCATCTAGACATGAGACTTCGAATATTTCTGAAGACAGCATTATCATTTTACAAAAATCGAAAAGATTTGAGGCGCTTTACCTTAGAAAGCAAACGAGATCACTGGTATCTGTCCTCGGGCAGGCCAGGTTGATGTCGCATTGTACGCACCCAAAGAGAGCTAGAGAGAGATGACTTGAGAGCTATCGCTAGAGACGATACGGTAAGAGAGCTCTATTATTATTTTCAAGCAAGGCATTTATCTCGTAAATCGCTGGAAATGACTGTTCCATTTTTTAGATAGGGGGAATAATATTTGATCTTAGTTAATTCGTTAATTATTATATATTTAACATAAAGAAGTATGTTTTTACAAACCATTTATATTCTATTTATAATTAAATTAATCAGAAAAATTAATATAAGAAGATTTAGTACTTTAAATAAAGACATTTAAAACGAGTATTCCCTGCCTAAAATTGGATTTTCCAAGACCACGAATTAATTTGCAGCAACATGAACGTCGTTACTTTAACTAGCAGTATGGACCACTAAAAACAGTTTAAAAAGGTAGGTGAGCATACATTTTTAGATAACGAATTATATGCCAATTATGTACATGTATTACATACTTGTCGTTTATGATTATTTGTTAGTTTAAGTGGTTTAGTTACTTCATGAAAAAGGCTCGAAAATGATAACAGAATTTTGCGGACGTCCACCGGTTGTTGGTTATCTCTTGGTGGGCTACTGTCAGCATAGAGTATGCTCCCGGTCTGAATAGGCGAGACGCATTGTTGTCAGTTAGCAACGGGGTACGCTATGCGGCAGCCGAGCCATTCTGACATTATAATCGTGCAAAAACCGACGTACGTTAAGGTTAAGGCAGCTCATTTTAGGAATTGGATATAAATTTTGAATTATAAATTGCCCATTGAAGCTTTTGATTCCCTGAAAGCAGAATTGAGTTAGATCTAGACTGTACTTGTTTGCATGGTTTTGCTGCAATTATAAATTGCTGCTAAATTCAAAAAACAAACTGTTATTTTCAGATCCAGGGGCCAGGGGTAAAAGAATTCCTAACAATGTTGATCTTCTGGAGGTAGGAAGTCATAGTGTAGTGCGAAGTGAGCATGTTAAATTCCTCGGTATTATTATAGATGAGTACTTGTCTTGGAAACCCCATTCGGAGTAGACCTATAATCTACATCAGTAGACTACATGTACATGCACAAAGATTCTGTGAAGTGTTGGTGTCGTATGTGGGTTAAGATTTAGTAGGCCTAGTTGTAGTTGTACCTTGCGTTCGTCTCTTCCGAAAGGTCCGCTAGGAACTATAACTGGAAGTATAACTTGGCGTGACGAGAGTATAAAATTGTGTATTTCAGGGGTTATGCTATTTGGTTTAATTTTTGGGCTGCAGATTTGAAGACTGCTGGAATTGATGTCCACGTTTGGTTGGGGTAGGTCTACCTAAGAATGTTTTTACCTTTACTTTACCTTTACCGCAAATACTGGAAGAATGCTGTGACAGCAGTCGAGCTTCCAGGTCTATCTTCTTGGTCTATCTTCTTGTGATCATTCTCTTTAATAATAATTCTCATACAAGGGAGGCAGAGGGGCAAGAGGTTGCATCTTGAATGGACAATGTACCATATATGTCCCAGGAGCAAAGAAATGAAAGAAATCAGTTCGAGTATTGAGAGATATGACACTGCTCCTTCCAGCAACGATCAAGTCTGGTTTTGAATTTTATATATTGTTCTTCCTTACCTTACGTATTGCAATGTTGCATGGGGTAACACTTTTAAGAATTATATTGATAAACTTGAAATATTGCAAAAGAAAGTTATTTGGCTTGTTACCAACTCTAACTTCAGACAGCCTTGTAAGCCATTATTCCTTGAGATGAAATTGCTGAATTTTGATGAGCTTGTGTCATTCAGTAATATGATTTTTGTGTTTAAACTTAAGTTTTGTCCTCAGGCTTGCCTGTTAAAAGACTTATTTTCCTGTAACTCCCAGATACATAGCAGCAATACATGTCTAAAGTTGAGCCATATTCTGTAACACTAGTGTATTTCCTTTTTGTATGTTCCCCATTTTCAAATTCCTTATTTGTTATTGTTGTAGGTAGAATTCTGTACATGGGTACAACATAACCCTGAGCAAAAATGCCTTCAAAGTTGGAGTTCTACGCCTTCCCAAGGCTGAAATCAGCCAAGAAGGAAATGGACAATAATCACATGGACTATAAGAGTGGGGCCACATTCTCTGGGCAGCTAGATGGGCGCAAGCGGGAGGGGCACGGGGTCTTCGTCTGGCCCAACGGAGACCGGTATAAGGGAGAGTATGTGGACAATGATAGACATGGCGCAGGGGAACAGATCTGGTCAGATGGGTCAAAGTTCAGTGGGGATTTCGTCAGAGATACTCGGCATGGGCAAGGAGAACACATTTGGCAAGATGGAGAGGTGAGATGCTTTATTTTGAAATTTGTAGAAAGAAAACTGACAACAACAAATTATTTTTTTCTTTCTTCACATCAATGAGCCATTTCTGGAGGAGAAAAATGTATTTACCATTGCAAGGTCTATATTCTAGATTTTGCTATGCAATCTTTGTCGGTCCGTTAACTCATAACTATTCATAAATCACTTTTTTTCATGAGGAGAGACATGTCTTTGCTTCCTGAAATAAACAAACAACAAATCCCTCAAACAAAATATTAAATACAATTTTAATTAAAAATATTACTCTGCTTATGGAATTATGGCTGTGCAAGATTTTGAGCTACAAAAATACTTTTAAGCTGTTGAAATTATACCAGAAAATCAATGTTTCAAAGGCTTTTTTAAATGATTTCTCTAATCCAAAATTGTATAACCTATTTCATTGCCGCTACAGAGTTTCAAGGGATCCTACTTTAAAGACCATCGTCATGGAGAGGGGACCTAAACATGGCCTGACAAGTCTTGCTTTGTTGGGACTTTCTACAAGAACAAAAAGGAAGGCTATGGTGTCTTCAAATTCAGCAGTGGTAATGAATTTCAGGTAAGTGGAGAGAAGTTCAGAGAGAAAAGGCTAGTCCTAAAGAGAAAGGAAGAAAAAGTGGAAGAAGGACAGAGACCAAATGCTAGTCATATAATAAGAAGAATAAAAGAAAGAAAACAAGTATGATCATTTTACAGACAAATGTTCAATGCTTTAAAACGTGAAACTTTGCAAGATGTTAAGGACAGCCATTTCAATGGCCAGAAATTGTCATAAATTTTTTTAGTTTATGGTTGCATCAATTTAGTTATTTCAAGGAATGATACTTTCGCAAACTTGAAGCAATCATGAACATTTAATGCATGTGAACGCTTTTGGTTTTACCATAGAGAACTTGACTACTCTCTCAACTACTTATTAATCTTTTTGATGAATTTATTTTCAAGGGTTTATACATCAATGATGAGAGGGAAGGCCCTGGTCTTTTATCATACCCCGATCAAAAGCATGACATCGGACTGTGGAGGAAAGAGCGACTTGTCAAACTGTGCAGCCCTATAGAGGGTGCATTCACAATGGCTGATCATACAGACTTTGAGTACAACCCGACTGAGCATGTCTTGAACCTGAAAATTAATGATCCTCGCAAACCAGCCCTAAACGGGGCCTTGAACGACGCCTGTAATGATTCAAACACCAGCGGACAAATGGAACAGTCGTTACGAGCGATGATGGAGAAACTATCAAGTGTTAATTTTGAGACTACTTTCGACATCTTTCAGTCGAGCATGGGAGAGAGCGTGGACTTGAAAACATTGACTTATGACAGAGAGGAGTACGACAAGGCCTTCTTTGGAGATGAGGACGAGGGAAGCAAAGATTCCGACACCACCTTGACGGCACTGAATAATACCCCTTCTCTGATTGAGATGCAGCTTCACGTGATGAAGCATCGGAACAGAGAGGGCGTCGTCAAGTTCCCGGTGGATGCCCTTGTCCATGGTAAGTCAGATAGCTTTGTAGTTGTCGTATGTGCATGCCGTATTTGGGTAAGTAGAGTGGTGAATCACCAGATTAGCAGACAACAAGTGTCCAAATCTGGTGCATTGAATAGTACTGGCTGTTCAAACAAATTTGCCAACCAATGGTTATTCAAATTTGCTAAAGAGCTAAAAAGTTTAAAAACTCCCAAGTGTACGGTGATGAATAAAAGATTTCGCTCTGATCCCAATCTTAAGTGGATTGCATTTTGAAAATAAAAGATCAAAGTTCTGGGATCATGCTTTATTCCTATGAAGTGCTGCAGTTCAAATTAACTCAGCTGCCCATATTTTGTTTTTGTGGGTGAACTGGATTTAGAAAATAGCCAGAATATTACAGCTCTCTACATAACGCATGTTGTATGAATAAAGTTGTAGATTTTCTTCAAATCAGCTGACCAGTAATGTGATGCGATTCCACCTCTACTCTCTTTCTCTACCTAGGTGATCGAGGGGTCTTCACCGAGAAGGGCCCCATTGAATTAATGTCAGAGAAGCTAATAGAGGCAGCAGCAAAAGGAGACTATGACACGGTCCATTCGCTCTTATCCAAGGGGGCAGTCAATGTTAATGTAGCCGACAGGAACGGCCACGTCGGTCTGATTGGGGCAGCAGTAAGTTATAATTCCTGCGATGTCTAATTTCCCTTCATGCGTAGCTTTTGCAGTGGCAGATTTATGTGGTGAAACTGCATAGGTGTATAGACTTACAATCTATATGAACGTCTCTTGTTAATTAATTTCCAAAGAAAAAGGCTATTTCAAATCATTTTCAACATTAATGGAGATTAATTAAGTGGAACAATAAAGTGAAATCTATGTCAAAAAAATGTCTCTTCCTAATTTTCATATTTGGTGCTTGTTTGTTAATTCCATGGAAGCAGAAGAATTAAAACAATTGGCAACATACTACTGTGATAAGGTATACTAGATGATCAAAACTGCATTATGAAGCATCAAGCTAAACAAACTAAATGTATTTGCAGGTACATATGCACCGAGATGTCATCAATTGTCTTCTCGACAATGGGGCCGACGTCAACAAACTGAACGATGAGGGTCTTTCCGCTCTGGCTGCTTGCCACGTTCTCTTCTACCCACTTGCCTCCTTCAAATACAACATCGCAGAGCGCTACCTACCCGTGCCGCCGGGCGAGAAACGTGTCAAGGTCAAGATCCACATGGTGAGTCCAGAGGAAACGGTTGCCCCCGAGACGGCTCCCGAGGTCGAGCGGAGCAACAACGTCCATGACGGGGATAATGTGCCTGGGATCAACTTGAATAGAGATTTCTTTGACATCGAGAGCCCGGAGAAAGAAGTTGGGGCTGAAATGGAGGAAGACGAGGGTTTCATTCCTGAGTGGGATCCGGACAATGAATCGGTGGAGGAGAGACGGAGTGTGAGAAAAGCTGGCAGTCTTCTTAGCCAAAAGGTATGTTGAGAACATGTATATACATATCACAGGGTCATGATAAAGGTAGTAAGGTACATTTTGATTTTGATCTTGATTAGTCGAATGACATGAAGTGATTCTAGTTAAAGAAGGAGTAACTGTTTTTTTTTCGGGGGGGGGGGGGGGGGGGGGGAACTTTGANGAACAACGAATAATCCTTTTCTCTAATAATTTAATGAAACTATGAAAGGTCAAAGTTTCTGAGCTTGGCGCGGGTGGGGGAGGGGGAGGGGAACTTTGATCGGTCCAATAATTGTTTGGTAATAGTCCAAAGGGTAGATGTTTTGATTCTAGAAGAAAAAAATCCATACAATTTATGTGAGATGATGGGGGTTACAGAACTGGGGCCACATGTATGCTAGCTCTTATGTTAGTGAAATCTATGTTAATTGTCATAACAATTTAAAATTGCCTTGAATTATTGTATAATATTGACTAGCCTTGAGGGAGATACCAGGAAATTTTGCCCTGACTGAATTCATATTGAACCAGTCTTGATTTTTTTTTAGAACAGGAGGGTGCTTCACAAAACTTGTCATCAGTGACAAATGACAGTTTTGGTTATAAGCTACTGAAATCCTTGCTTCTGATTGGTTATCATCTGACTTGTCACTGATTTTTGTAATTTTTCATTAAAAAAAAGACTTTGTGAAACAAGTCCCTGTTGTACCCTTTCTCTTCCAGGTAACATCCATCCATGGCTCGTCCTCCATCATCACCTCCATCAATGACTTTGAGACAGACCAGAGTCTGAAGGGATTCGGTGTCAAGATAACAGAAGACCTCATAGAGAGGAGCGCTACCGCGATGAGCAAGAACCCAAGAGTCGTTAGTCGGGGAATCTCACGGCAGGAAGAGAATCTGGATGAGGCTAGGAAGCGGGCTATCGATATAGCAGAGTGAGTCATGTTGAATAATTGGAACAGCTGAAATACATGGTAGATCTGAAAGAAAGTCTGGATGAGTATGATAGTTGTAGATTTTAAAACCAAATTTGATCAAAGTTACATTCTTGTCTATGTATGTGATGAAGACTAGCTTCTCCAAGACAAAATCACCTTCACATAATTTAGAAAGATTGTTTAAAAATGCTGCAAATAATTGTGTGAGATTTAATTGTGCGAGAGATAGTGTGTTTCACTCCCTGTAAGAATCTTTAACCTTAAGATCAGTGAACAGGTTTACGGTTCATAGTTGTAAGCAGCTACATTTTTAACCACCACCCNCTGCATTTTTGTTAGATGGTTAATGTCATGTCTGGGCAAAGCAAGAGAGATATTCATGCTCTCCACTTGTCAAGCACTCAAAAATTAATCTCCTTCTCCCTCTGGTCCCGTCATCTCACTTCCACAGACATACCAACATGGAGGCCACAATCCGTTTACTCCTGAAGCGAGGGGCGGACCCCAACGCCTCATCTGTACCCATGCCCGTGCTCTTCTTCGCGATCAAGGCCGCGGACGTCGACGCGGTCTCTATACTCCTACAGAAGAAGGCATCCACAGAAGCCAGGCTCTCACCTGAGGTAAGTCTGTTCGGGAGGGTGTTTCACAAAGATTCTAAGTCAAAATTAACTCTAAGTTGGACTCTGGAGGGAAAACCAATTTAATCTTTGCTCTTGTGTCTTGGCAGTAATTGCTCCGGTGTCAATTCCTACACTACTGAATTTTTAACTTTAAAAGACTTAACTATAAGTCTTAAAGTTAAAGCCAAAACCCTGTTGCATCGGTAACCTTAACCATACATCTTTAAAGAAATGAAGCCTAGATCAAGGTTTGCTAGAAAAAATCATAGGTCACCTTCAGACTCTTCACAGGAGCTTTTAATTGCAAAGGTATTGGTAGTCTACCCTGATAAAGACTTAGAATTGAAAGCGAGGTTGATCTAGAATTCAGCGATTTCATGCAAGCCTTGAAAGATACTCTGAATTGTCAATGATGCAAAGCTGTATCTGGGGGTCATGTAATCTACATTTAGATACAAAAACATTCAAGTAATACATAGTTGAGAATGAGACATATGAATAGACTGAGAGACAAACAGAAAAGGAGATAGATGTAGAGAGAAGGAAGAGATAAATTTATGAAGGAAAATGTTCATTCATCTGTGGATATTTTCTTCCAATTTACAAGATCTCATGTACATGTACATGTACAAAGTATAACAGTGTGTGTGTATAACTGTTTTTTTTTAACGATCAAATGTGATTATTTATGTCTGGGGACCGACCTTAAACATCACCATTCAAAAGACGTGACTAATTTTCGAACGGGGCTAGGTCGTCTGAGCCAGATTGTAGGCGAAAACAGAGAGCTAATCAAGCGAATGAACCACTCGACCAATGCACATCTTCCTATGTGAGCTTGATCCCCTCCCCTATTATCTTGACCCCCTTCTCCCGTACAGAAAGAGGGCCTGATTCCTCTCCACATAGCGAGTGCAATCAGGGGTCCTGAGGGGGTGGAAATCACCAAGCTCCTGCTAGCAGCGGATGCCAATCCAAACACCAGAGCAATGGACAAAGACCTTCAGGAATATCCTGTAAGTATGGTAACTTATACTCCAAGGTTGATTTAAAAACGAGAAATTAGGAATATGAAATGTGAAACTTGAAATCAGACAAGGATTGTTTGGAGGAGATATGGAATTTGAACTTAGCAATGAAAAGGGAAAATAGTTGTTGAAGATTAGAATTTAGAAGTTAGCAATTATAAATTAATTTAAATCAGAAGTTAGAAAGTAGACACTCATCATTAGAAATTAGACATTAGAAAAGCAAATGAATTTCAAGAAGAAAATTGGATGTACACGAATAAAGTTTTGCCTATTTAAGAAGGGCTCTTCGCTTTAAAGGATGACCTCACGCAGGTCTGTACAAGTATGAATTACTGCACAAACTCTATCAGTATAACGGGCAATAGCAGAGAGTTCACCGCTACAGTGTTATAACAAACAATAATCATTGTTGCATTTTGTAAATGCAGGAGGATCTGTCCCCTTTGGATCCTGGTGTGAAGTTGAAGCCTGGTCTTGATGAGAGTGTGTTCAGCTATCTCCTGGAGCTGGAGGCAGCAGGGGATCATCAAGGAGGTCGTACTCCACTTCATATCGCCTGCGATCGGGATGACGACTATGAGGTAAAAATAATGATAAATATTTGGATTTACAAAATTCTCTTTTCTTGACCATATGAAAGACTGAGTGCTATTACTATTTCGGATTTAGCCTAGCTACCGTGTGAGAACAACGAAGCATTCAAAGATATTCCGTCTTGTACTCATTTATACTTCTTGTGTAGAGACTGGCAAACGTAGATAAATGCCTTGCCAAAGGATACAATTGCAATGGCAGGGATTTGAACAAGTCCCATGTAGTCCATTGTCGGGTGACTTACAACATATCCACAGACCATGACATCTCTTCCTCTACATATACTTCAGTAATGAGCGATATAAATACCGTTGATTTGCATAGTCCTACATGTAGGTGATGATACAAGTTCATACAACCACAACGTCACCCTAAAGAATTGTAGGAACAAAATGCCTTCAAGATTAACAGGTTTTACCAGTGATTTACTGCTTGAGTTGCCACCTTCAGTATATGTCCCAGCATGTGTGAATGCATTTATGATATGACTTGGAATAATGTTCTTAATGCTAAATATATTACTCATTGCGGATATACTATCAAAAATAATATCGCTAGTGACATTAGATTGTCTCGCAATGTATGGTCAACAAGGTTGATTGGTTGAGCACCTGTGTGCTTCAGCCAATAGGCCTTGTCCGTTATTGCTCTAATTATTGATCAAATTATTAGACTGCCGGTCCAACCGTAGAGCACAAAAGACGTTTGCTCTCAATATATTTTATCACCTGACGAAGTGTAGCAGCGGCGCACGTGGCATTGGCATTCCAGCCATGCGCCATTTTTACAAGCGCACACTTGCTAATCTAAGCACATTAGCTTTCGCATCCTTCCATTACCAAGTCTCTCGGAGAGGACCTAAAGCTGTCAGTCCTCTGGTTGCTTACTAACAAGCATTTATGCTTTCTTAGCAGTCGGGTAAAATAACCACCACCACCACCACCATATACAATCTTTGAAATCTTTGCTTTCTCTTCTATCTTGCAGCTGGCCCGTCAAGTGGTCCACCTTCTCCTAGAGCACGGAGCCAATCCAAACGTCTTATGTAAAGGACAGTCGCCGCTCTCACTGGCTATCGCTAGCGGCAATGATCTGGTAAGGGAACATTACATTGAATTTACCCGGTAGAACTTATCAGTTGAATGTTTCATTGTTAAACCCCCTCATTACCAAAGCTGCATATTTGCCGAACAACAATTTACAGTTAAAAATAATATTTTTTACCGTTTTGCAATACAGCACCTTTTCTTGATATGGATTTAAAGCTAGTAAATATTTTTGGAGTGAATTCAATCATTCAAGATATCCTCATTTAATAGTAAATGTTAAGTAAGTGACATCAAATTACATTAANGAAGTGTAGCAGCGGCGCACGAAACGTCGTGATCTTTTAGATACCTTGTTGACCATAAATTGTGAGACAAACGATGTCACTAGCGATATTATATTCAATAATGTTCTTGTTATGTACCATCTGCTGAGAGGTGAAGTAGTGTTGACTCATTCTTGTTCAACATTAACTCAACACCCTTTTGGCTCCTAACATACAATATCATGCTTATGCCTACAGTATGTTGATATTGTATGTATTTTAATGGGTAACAGATTTCTGTATTACCATGGACAATCAATCTTGACCTTAAATATAGGAGGCCCGATAGCTCAGTCGGTAGAACAGTGGTCTCCCGAAACCAAGACGATGCACTCGAGTGCCCTTTGGTATGGCATTAATAATAATCATAATAATAGCTAGTTCTTATATAGCGCTTTTCAGGACCGAAGGCCCTCTCAAAGCACTTACAGATATATATATTATTACCCCTGTCATCGGATTCAGGCTTACCCACACACAATGTATGCACATTCTCCACTCCCTGGGGAGCATTCCAGCCAGGCGCCATTTTTACAAGCGCACACTTGCTAATCTAAGCACATTAGCTTTCGCATCCTTCCATTACCAGGTCTCTCGGAGAGGACCTAAAGCTGTCGTTCCTCTGGGTGCTTACTAACAAGCATTCATGCTTTCTTAGCAGTCAGGTAAAATAACCACCACCACCACCACCACCACCATATACAATCTTTGAAATCTTTGCTTTATCTTCTTGCAGCTGGCTCGTCAAGTGGTACACCTTCTCCTAGAGCACGGAGCCAATCCAAACGTCTTATGTAAAGGACAGTCGCCGCTCTCACTGGCTATCGCTAGCGGCAATGATCTGGTAAGGGAACATTACATTGAATTTACCCGGTAGACCTGACCAGTTGAATGTTTCATTGTTTAACCCCCTCATTACTAAAGCCGCATGTTTGCATCGAACAACAATATACAGCTCAAAATAATCCTTTTACCGTTTTGCAATACAGCACCTTTTCTTGATATGGATTTAAAGCTAGTAACTATTTTTGGAGTGAATTCAATCATTCAAGATATCCTCATTTAATAGTAAATGTTAAGTAAGTGACATCAAATTACATTAAGTAAATAAGATTTTCCACAAAAATAGAAAGAAAGAAAAAAAAAAGAAAGTTGAATGTGCTTGTGTATATGTGCATGTGTGTCATTTACAATGGTAAATTGCCCATTCTTTCCTGTCAAGTATCCTTAAAGCATTCCACATACCGGTAAGCAATTTTGGGATGTTTACTGGTTCATTGAATAATCATTCATGACAAACTCTTGCATATTCAACAAAATGTTTGTAAAATGTACACATACATATTTTTCTTCAAAATGTTGACAAACACTGTCTAACAAAAAGAAAGGTCTTATCGATACTTCTCGGCAGCTCTGCTGATGAGAGTAAATAAATGGATTTATACTTGAAAGAAAGTGTATGATTGTTCGAGTAGAATATATTAGAATATAATATATTCTGTTAGAATAGAATATGGAATAATGTTGTTGGAATAGAATAAAGTGCATATATGTATGTGTCTTTCCACTGTTCTTCCTCATAGGCGATTGATGAGCTGCTAAGCTGTAATGCCAACACCAGTCTACCACTAGGTCAGAGCATAGGCAGCGCTCTATGTGTAGCTGCTAACACACAGTTTGAATTCAGAAGGACCCCTCAACAGAGAATAGCATTGGTACGTGTGGAACACCCCTTTCTCATGTAATGGATGATTCCAGTAGAGAATCATCATGATTATGCCGTTGATAGAAGAAAGATCAAAGTACTGAGAGAATGGGTTTTAAAATAATTATTAAAGGGATAATGTACTTATTTGTTTTGCAAGAGGCTAATTAAGGTACATATCTCATGCATGGAAATATAGCATTAACATTTTTTATTTAATTCACAGCCACTATCATTACAAATATTTGTCTTTCATTTTTATGTTTATTATTTGTAGAGAGAGTCATATAAATGATAGAAGTTCCCCATTTCTCAATTGTCAGACAATATGAAATCTACAAAAAGGTTTGGATCTCGAAGAAATACACAACAAAACAACAACAAAGATTTTCTTCGGTGTAAGTCATTGAAATTTAAACATGTCATAAGGGCTATGTAGCCTTTGCTACATTCCGAATATGTGACAAATACTGCTCCATTGCATTGCCATTCAGACAGCATATATTTTCCCCCTTACTCTAAAGAAAGGTTGTATTTTTTATATTTGATGTTCTCAACTTGATCCGATGACATCCATCCGTGTACATGTATGCTCTGTTTGCAGATTGACAAACTAGTCCAAGCTGGAGCCAACATCGCAGCACCCATCGCTGTAGGACCGAAGCGTCAGATGGGCACGGCTGTAGACTATGCATACTGGATGTTTAATCAGGTGAGTTGCAGGAGAATATTTGTTGTTCTAGCGCCCTCTGTCATCAAAAGTTGTGTTTTAACGCAACTCCATGAAATTAAAACAACTCACAGATACATGATCACGATCGATTGAAAATCAGGCTGCTACTTGACGATTGGTAGAGTACTATTTATGAAGAGTAGTCCCAAGTTTTAAAAAAAATTGTATTTCAATTTCATTTACAATCATCAAATGTACAATATGTACAATGTAGTAAGTTATTACTTGTATCCTTCAATAAGGAGATGCACAATCCGATTTGGTTGAAAATCAGGCTGCTACTTGACTATTGGTAAAGTAGTGTTTACCAAGGGCAGTCCTTAGTTGAAAAGAATTTGTAATTAGTTTTCATTAACAAATGTAATATACTGTATGTACATTGTACAATGTATCTATAGTATGTTGTATGCTCCGCCAATCATGGCTTTTAAGTCAAGTTTGTAGCAGTAGTTAAATCAGTACTTCCATCACTCTAATCTATACCTACATGTACATCTGTAACCATAACCCCTAACCTATCCTAAAACCCTGTCTCAACCCCAGGTCTAATGGAGGCGCGATGGCTCAGTGGTAGAGCAGTGGTCTCGCAACCCGATTGTCCCGGATTCAATACCAAATCAATTTGCTAGTGCCCTTTGGCAAGACATGAATCCTCATCACAAAGTCACCTGGAGAAAACTTACAGCTGTCAGTCCCCTGGCTGCTTACTTACAAGCAAACTCATACTTTCTTAGCAGTCAGTTAAAACAAACAAACAAACAATGTTGCCAGTGCTAACGTCTGATCACCCTTAAAATTGATTTGGTCACAGATAAACTGTTTAAGATCAAGAGATTCCTAATAATTCATGTTCCCTCACATATATATTCATGTATCCAACTCGTTTATTTGACAGGACCGTCGGATAGCACACATGCCGTACCATGCCCTGACACACGCAGAGCGCGACACCTACAACGCTCGCAGGAAGCTGCTAAGTCACTTGGGAGAGATCTTGAGAGAGGCTGCTGTGAAGCGAGAGAAGGACCGTTTAGACCAGGAGGAGTACGATGGCATGAGAAGTAAGTCTTATGGGACGTTGCAAGAAAGTTGTAATCAATTGCAAATCCCCCA
>BEXV01001869.1:53189-78437 GCA_003118195.1 Hemicentrotus pulcherrimus
GGGAGAAGCAAGAGCCCCTCCCGAATCTCCTTCAAAGAGGGTGAAGGAGTGGGGCCAGAGGGCAGCAAACAGGTGGCCTTTCAGGCTACGACCAAGGATAGCAGCGGTATGGTGCAACCCCTGGTGGATCGGGATGAAGAGATGACCGTCAGGTAAGATCCGACACATGCTCCAATAAATTTTGCTTCAGGATATATTTTGTTGACTCCATATGCAGGGTTTGGATTAGCATTCTGATTTGTAAGGGGCTCTATTTTGTCAAAGCTGTACAGTTTAGACTGTTTGAGATGAGACACTGTAAACCTCGGCGGTTTCTTTTTTTTATGATAGCTTGAGGGTAATTTTCTTCACATTTCTGTAACATATAACACATAGCTCAGTGAATACGCGTATTACCTTAAAGAGAAAGACCAGTTATGGTCATGCGATTGGATTGTGAAAGAAACGTTGTGGAATCGATCAGAAAAGGTTGATCATCTAGCATATAAGTGTTAGTGTGTACTGCAAGGTTCTGGAATCATCAAAATGATAAGAAATTTGACCCAGTCTTGGTAAAGTTACAAGCACTGTACACAGAAAAATGTATATGGGACTATGCACACGTGTGCGACACATGCGTTTATCTCTCACACACCAATAGATAAACTAATTTACCAAATATATCAATTAGTAGACAGTTGATGATTGGTAATTAGAGCTTCCATTTTATTTTTTGAAATTGGGGCGTTTCCAATACTGGTCTTTACCTTTAAGTTTGTTGCGCACAGTTGCCATTCATTTATACACTTTGCTAAAAAAAGCACCAGCTGTGGTGTACCAATTCAAATCTGAACAAGCTTTTAAGGTTAGCATTGTGATTACATGTTTTCGGAAATATTTGCGGTATATTAATTTTTTCGCGGATTTCGTGCTAAAGCCGGTGTCCGCGAATTTCAAAACTTGCGAAAAAATAAACATGACTTCTAATGCGTGTTCTGATCAGGCTGGATTTGGTGCAACACGAATTTAAAAACCAGCGAAAAAATAATCGCGAGAAAATAACAGCGTTTACAGTATATCGTTTGGTCCATGTTAAAGTTCATAATTTATTTAGTTAGTGTGGTTAATAGAGAGCAGATCCATTGTGTTGTAGAAGCCTTTCAGACTTGTGTCAGACTTATATTAACTGGCGATTGCGCGCAGCACACGTCATTCGTGTTTGCACTGAGCTCTATGTTGTGAGTGAGATATATAAAATGTGAAGCGTATTACACTTTATGTCATTTAAAGATAAACTCTGCATTTTCATTAGCTAAATACCTGACCAAGGCTCTAGTTATGTTCTTTATCCAGTGTTTTAGGATGGGTTAATAAGGGTCACGTGAACTGTTACAATTTGAAGTGTCATGCAATTTATGTTTAGTTGTGATTTTCTGTACATGAATTTTTGTTGTACGCACTCCTTTTTGTATGCCAAGGAGATTTTGACATTTGAATGCATTTGTGCTCTATTTTCACATGGAGCTGTTTCATATCGTGCAAATAAAATACCAGAAAGCAATGCAGTGAGCCACAACAAAAAATGCAAACTTGTATTTACTGCAGAAGTATGCAACTATTTCCCTACAAAAGAAGTCTCACATGCTGTGTTCAATGTTGTGATTGTATACACGTGATATAAAAACAGAGTACTTCCAAACTCATTAGCTGGGGGTGTTTCATAAAGCTGTTTGTAAAGTTACGCGTGACTTTACGAACAACTTGAACATGAGGTGCCAGATAGGATGCCCAAAGTTTTTCCTGATGTTTTAACAAAGTGTGACTATATTTCCAATAACCTCAATTAAATCATGGCAACAAATATACTTTGCATTAAAAATTGTTTGTCATAATAAAACTGTTAATCTACATTTGCACAGTTCAACTTTAGTTGATGCAGTTATGAATGATTACAGTTATAAATGATTGAGCATCCCATTTGGCTTCTCATATTTAAGTTATTTGTAAAGTCATGCGTAACTTTACAAACAGCTTTATGAAACACCCCTGGTTTCAAAGGGATTATATACCCACATGTTGTGTGTCCGAAACAGTTTTCATTCCGATTTCAAACATTTGTTTGAAGAAATTTACTAGCAATTATTCATCTTGAGTGGATTCTTGACTTATGTAGGATAATATTACGAAGGATAAATTTTACGAATTTATGATGGTTATAGTCATATTATTAATATTCTTCATTAAATTCAAAGGCAAAAGAGAAGGCTCTATTTTTGTTAGGTGTCCGGACACACGACCCGCTTTAGTTTGTACCCAGCATATCCATCTGTGTTTCATACATTGAATTAAACAGAAAGCTATATCTGTATTTTGTTCTAAAATTACTTCCTAATATCAGTGTTGTTGCAGGGCAGAGCAGTTCATTAATCTTGAAATTAACATTGTTGGATTTAACTATTTTCTCTTTCTCATTTCATATATATATTTCTAAAAAGAAAAAAAAAATCTTTGTATCTTGAATGATTGTTAATAGTTTTGATAAGTGACCTTCTCTTTTTTCTGTATTTTTACTTGACCCTTGACCTCTTATGCATGCATTTACCCATAATCCTTTGGGTGGTGGTATACCATGGTTGCCTGTGTAGTGGTGGTGGGAAGGTGGTAATGACGGTGGAGTTGTCGCAGGGTACTAGTGGGGACCAGGCCAGGACCCAGCGACTGGTCAAGCACGCTAGCAGGTCCCACATCAGGTTGGCCCAGGACTGATATTTTGTGTATATCAGGCATACTAACATGAGTGATGTAATTTAGACCTTGCTCTATAATTGATAGACTAAGACCAGAGGAAATTGGTCCTGTAAAATCATGAACTAGACGAAAACTTTCCATTTCATCATTAGTTTCGGTCTAGTTGGGCCTTGCTCATTGAATTTTGGAGTGAACTAAAAGAGACAGAAGCCTAAAAGAAAGAAGGAAAGGAAAAGAAAGAAGGAAAAGAAAAGAAAGAAGGAAAGGAAAACAAAAATCGTCTGATTCATAGAACCAAAACAGTCTTGTATTTAAGACCAGAACCCTCTTTTAATACTTGACATTGTGTCTCTGAAAATTTCACAATGAAGTTAATTAGTGCGAAAATTGAAGATGCAGAATCCTAACAGTAAATTTGTTTGATGAATAGGACCTACGGATAGATCCTGTATTACTTCCTGACCGAGAAGCCATTTTTTGAAAACGTGGTGTTTGGACACTAAATTTTGAAATTTTTATCACAAACATGATGACCGCCTAACTCCTAAACTTAAAGAACAATAATTTTGAAAAGGCATTAATATTATGCAGTGCTAGCCACCATTGATTCCTCTAGAAAAATTCTATTCTGACCAATCGTAACCAAGATGGATGCTTTAATAGCTTCAAATGGTCATGGAAAAAATCTGGCCATGAGGCTAAGTTTCAAGCTCTTGAGCAAGGGTCTAAAATACATCACTGAGCAACAGGTTTTGGAGTTCATGCAGTGAAGTACTAATAGCCTAACTCATCATCATATTTCCAGTTTCCACTGGTAACCTCAATACCATATTTTTTCATGTGTGATGTGCACATTGTATGTAAGCTTCCATGTAGTTTATCCATTTGTGTGTGTGTGTGTGTGTTCAGTCTGTTGGTACCTGATCTGTATCAAAAGGCCAAATAATTCATTTACATGTAAATACATCGCTTTTTGATGTCACATTGACTGACTTATCATCCATTACCATGTATCGGTATATCTGCATTGCTCATTCGTTATTTACCTGGCAGTATACACTGCAGTAATAAATGGTCATTTTTTCATATTTTTTAATGTTTATATCTACAGTTAACTTTGAAACAGCAATTTTATTAACATTCTAACATTGGCATTTCTAATGACTCCATTTAAGCTACCGGGTATGTGTAAATACCTGATATGTAACATTATTGTTCACTGACGTGTGTGACATTATTAACGCAGTAGTTTTAGATTTTACTCTATTACATGTACCGGTACCTTTACCCACTGTATGTTAAATCATAGAGGCAATAAACCATGATATAAAGTGTTGTAGATTAATCTTTAGAAGAAAGAGTTATGATAACCACTTGTTTGTACATCAAAGATGCACATTTTCACTACATTTTCATACTTCAGTGATATCATTGACATTGTAATTTTGTATACCCTAGTAACTGTGTAATCCATGAGAGCTGTAATGATATTCATTTTCAAGTGTGGTTTAAAATGTTGATAATAGAGATACACACAATAAGCAAGGGTAAATGTGTTCATATCATGGGATTTCACTTTATGTAATTAAGGAGATATAGCATTCAGAAAATATAAAATTTAGTTCCTACTATGATGCAAGCTTTCGTTTTGAATGCATATTGTATCTACTTGCAAAAGCCAATGTTGATTTATATACCTTTTTGTTTTACATTAATCATGTTATGAATCAAATCATTTTTGTGATTCAGAATGATGGTTACCAATTTTGTCAGAGATTTAACAGGCAGTGTTAAAACCTTTGTGTATAACACTTCCACAAGTTCTAGAAAAATATACTGAACATTTACTGCTAGCCATTCACACTAGCCAATTGTCTACATGGATAAAACTACCAAAACATTCTTTGATTCTTAATATGTTGTAAAACAAGATAACTTCTAGTGATTGAGATAATTAACCAATACTCATCATCCCATAGTATTCAGTATGCTCTTCTATACCATGCCTTACAGGAAGCCGTTGTTTCGTTACTGCTACGAGTGTGGGCGATCCATAGGGGTTCGTCTGTCTGCGTGTACCCGTTGCAAGGAGGTGTACTACTGCAGCAAGGCGTGTAAGATAAAAGCATGGAACGCTAGGCACAAGGAGGAATGCTTGAGATTGGGAGGTAAGACTTATAAAGGGGCGGGGCTGTGGAAGGGGTATGCCTCTTTTCCCCTTGAAATTCCTTATGAAAGTTGATAATTGTCTGGAAATGCTAGGCACAAGGAGGAATGCTTAAAATTGGGAGGTAAGACTTATAAAGGGCGGGGCTGTGGAAGGGGTATGCCTCTTTTCCCCTTGAAATTCCTTATGAAAGTTGATAATTGTCTGGAAATTTGTAAATTTGAAAACATTCTTTGATTCATCACACTTAATTAAAATTTAAAAAATCTAAAATCCGTTTCTCTGTTATTGGATGACAGAGTTTTTTTCTTTTTTTGACATCATGGCAAATATATGATGTCCCGATTTGCAAGTCCCTGTAATCTTCCCTTTAAATTAGACATTTTGTATTGCAGATTATTTGAAATGCATAGAACCAGGTGAGAAGAAAATTATAGGTAGTGTTTAAATATGTCGTTAAAAGTGTTAGAGGGCTGGTTGGGGAGGGAGGGCTGAACCTATTTTCTCAAGATGGCTTACTATTGACATGATAATTGTTTGCCACATTTCCTTAGTTGATGATTTTCACACCCATTTAAGACATTTAAGACCTAAAAAGGTCTTAGAAAGAGGTATCTTCACCATTGTGTTTCTATTTTCCTTGGCAGGACGTAGTCGCAGTCCAAGCCCGACGCTCCACGCTGGACTATCACACAGTACTTCAAGCAATGCTGGTCTTGCAGGCGCACAGGGTCAGGCAGGGTCAAATGCCAAGGGTCAGGTGGGGTCAAATTCCAAGGGTCAGGTGGGGTCAAATGCCAAGGGTCATGTGGGGTCAAATGCCAAGGGTCAGGTGGGGTCAAATGCTAGAAGTCCCAACTCTAGCGTTAAAAGCCAGCAGGGAACTGCAGCAGGTGCAAAGACAAGAGGGCAGGTAGCAGGTAAGGGGCCTGGTGGGGTGGTCGGGGCAAAAGGTCAGATTATGGATAAGGGGTCAAAGGGCAAAGGTCAGGGAAAAGCAGGGGGTGATATTGTTGGAGGGAGTGGTGGGAGGGAAGCTGTGAATCACATGTTGCAATCAGAAAATACAGATAACTATAGCTATAATTGAAGGAGCCATATATTTGATTTTATATTTATTATCTTTGCCATAGCACCGATGCACCTGATAAGTGTTTTCTTAGATCATACACTAGTTCTTGACACCTTGAGTACTAAGTAAAATTATATCACTCTAATTGAATATCAAAACAAGTTCAACTACTTTTAGTGTGATGATAGGTTTGGGAAAAAAAGTGAGAAAATGTCATGAACTATTTTCAATTCGGTAAAGCAACCAAGGCTTATAATAATTACACTTTCTAAGTTTCTACACTTTAAAAAATCATTATAATCACAATTTTTAACGGGACTAATGAGAATAATTCTGTGTAGATACTGAGTGAAAGTCTGTGAAGAATTTAAGTTTTATTGATGACCAAGAAGGAAGAATGTATCAATCTGCTTTAAATCAGCATTTATAAACATCCATCAGAATTATATATATATTTCATATACATTGTCTGTTCAGCAGCAATTGTTCTTTCAGTATCATTAAGGGATATGTTCATTTTCTGTTTGTGATACGACCCCTTCTACACAACTGAACTCTATGGCCCTAATCTTTCACATTTCATCAAATCTAAATATTTTGATCCCACCCCACTTATGCCTGGAATGGTCTTTCAAAGAATATTGTCAAAACTGTGCGTAAATACCAATGGATGGTTGAACAAGCGATGGCATCTACTACTGAAATGATGCAAAGGTCTTGAGTGAAAACAAAAATGATCTGATCATGCTTTTAGACATCAAATCAATGATAACCAGCCTCAACATTAAGGTCTACCTCTAAAGATTTTTTTCTTCTTTATTGTGTGATGAAATATTCCTAAATCAGAATCTTAAATCAAGAACCAACCAAAACTCTCAATTCTAACTTTGAAATAGCTTACCAGTGTTGTGTATGGACAGTCTACATATAGCATTTGTGAGATTTAATTTAGTCGATCGATCACATTCCATAAATTGTTTATTTCATTATACAAATTATATCAATATTATTTATAACACCCTTCATAGGGTATATTAACTTGTGCATACATATACATAGGACTATCTTGAATATTGCTAAATATCATATTGTCTACAGTATTTAGCTAACATGTATATCTTTCATATTTTTACTATTTGATGAAATTGGTATTTTCTTTAATGTCCACATTTTTTGTGTGAGGGTCCTTGAGTTTTAAATTCATTGTATGGTCTCAAAGGTATCTTTTGACTTTGCAACCATTTAAAAATGGTTGCATCATGTAAAATATACCCCTGGTTGAAAAAGCATGTTGGAACGTTTCAGGGGTTTTTTTAAATAAGAAGAAAACCAACACTTGATGTACAAAAGATTAATGCCTCTTGTATTTCTTTCTTTTTATAGATTTTTTTTTCTACCTACAAATTTTATTTTCTGACAAACAAGCACGTGTTTGTTTTTTATTGGTTATCTAATGTTCTTAACAGGTCCTGGATATATATTTCATCATTATCTCAGAGTTTATAAAATAGTACCTTTCTTTTGTGATTCAGTACCGATTATGATTTATTATCTGCTTTGTATTATGTTTTCATCACCTTGAATTTAATCATAAAATTGATCCGTCCAGATTATTAATTGTCAATGCTGATGATGTAAATGTATGCGATATTTGAATAACACTGCAGTGAAACAAATGAAGTGACTACTTAGCTGTGAAGTTTGTGTCGTTAGATAATAAAAATGTATGGTATACATTTATGAATGGAGTCCCAGTCATTTAAGTGACAAGAGTAATAATGTTTGATGAAGCAAGGAGAGGGAGTGAGAAAGAAGATAACAGAATAGAGAGAAGGGAGGAGGAGAGGGAGAGAGAGGGGGCCGGGGATGTATAGTGGGTGGGAGGGGAGAGAGAGAGATACATGTAGATAGATGAAGAGAAAATGGGGTGTGAGAGAAGAGTTTTCAGGCTTGGGAAGACTGGAGATGGGATAGCAGGAGGGAGGCGGGGAGATACTCAGTGAAACAGGACAATTTGGGGGCAAAGGTACATGTACACTAAAGAATGTCATAATCAAAATATGATACTACCACAAACAAGTTACAGAATATTAAAAAAACAAAACTGAAAAATACGAACAATGGTGGAAAAAAGATATCTTTCCAGATGAAATGATACCTTGGCAATTCTGCTCGAGCCAATTTGTCCGTGTACAAAGTACTCGATGGTCCCCAACGTTATTTTATATACCTTTTCTTCACGCTCATCTAACATATTTATAATGAATTTCTGATGTAATTAAACCAAGAAGCTGACATGAAAATGATCCATCAAATAAATTGCGCACAAGGTTAAGCGCCCAATTCTATCTCACTTCTCATTTCTTTTTTCTCTTTCTTTTGTCTTTTATTCTTGTGTTTGTTAATTACCTTCATATATTTCCCTGTTGATTAAGAGACCTGTATATATACGGACTACGATATCATATTAAATGTTACCATGGCTGTAGCTGTTCCACCATCATTAGGCGCTAAAGCATTCAAGGATATTCGTAAACATAATATAGCTCGTTGTTGTCGATGCAATGATGATGCTGTAAATGTAATCTTATTAACTACAGCTGAGAAATAGTGGGTGGGATTAATTAGTCCATCTCTATTCACCTGTTGCAGTGGGTTTCTGTTATATTCCATTAATTCAATCAGTATAATAACAACCCATCTATGGGCAACCGACCTCACTATTAATTCGATATGATAGAAAATGAAGATGATGTAATAGAAAAGGGAGGGAGAGAGAGAGAGAGAGAGAGAGAGAGAGTATATTTATATATATATAACCCTTTAATCCCCCTCCACGCAATAAAACATAAATATACTACAACAAAAACACACAGAACCCGGTCGTTTTATTACAAGCATACTCATGCATCCTTTATGGTCCTTAGCCGTCAGGTTAAAAAAAAAATCATCGAACCGATAGTACAAAGAAAGAGGAGAAGGGAGAGAGGGGAGAGAGAGAGAGAGAGAGAGAGAGGGAGAGAGAAAGATAGAGGGAGAGAGAGAGAGGGAGAGAGAGAGACGGTGACGGAGACAGGTATGATATCGAATGAGGGAAATAGAGAAATGGTAGAAGGAAAACAATTGGAAAGACAATTATTGATATCAGTTTAAAGGGAAATCAAACCTTAACATTTTCTGATTATTTCTGATGTTGCTGATTAATAATATTTGATACCGGATTTATCAAAATTTGTAAAGTCTAAGTGAGGGAAGTTAGAGTGTGATTTAGAGCACTCCAAACATGTCTTTTCAGAAATGAACAAATTAATATAAATATATTTAGCACTCAGTACGTTCAAGGAATGAATCCCACCTGGGTCTATTGCGGCAAATGTAGATAAATGTCTTACCAAAAGTGCCGCGAGAGGGATTGGAGCCCGAACCCTGCGGTCCACAGTCCGGCTATAGAGACGTATCCACTATAACACAACACCTCTCTCTATACGCCTGACGCTTTTTTAGCAAACATTATACTGTTAAAAAAGACTACGAGTTGATCAAGCGGTCAGGTTGAATGCAGCAAAAAAATAATAATTAATAGGTAGCCGATGGCGATGGTTGGGTTCATTATCCATTGACCATGGCCATTAACCGAGCATGTCTTCCGTTGCTATAGGTTTTTTTTTGAGGGGTGGAGGAACGTGACCAATATACTGTTGCCTTTGCCCATGAAGGTGGCACAACTTTTTTGTATCTCTTGTCTTGAAAGAACCGCGATATTTTAGTCTTGATAGTTAAAGCCTATATCATCGAAGAACTTCAATGATCAATCTAAGAAGCCCCATAACTTGATCTATGAGGTTTTGAGAAGGTTTAAACTATATCTATCAAGAATAAATCAAATTATCACAATCATTCCATGAGAAGAAGTAAGAACAATTATTTAAACTTTATAATAAGAGAGAGAGAGAGAGAGAGAGAGAGAGATCGGGGGGTTGAGGGAGAGAGAGAGAGAGAGAGAGAGATAGAGATAGAGAGAGAGAGAGAGAGAGAGAGAGAGAGAGAAGTTGGTTTGTTGAAAATGACAGGCAAAGATAATTGGATGAAGGAAATAAGATACAAGAGAAGAAGAAATCAGGAAGATAAATATATTTCAAAGTTTATATTGAAGATTGATTTATGTCTAGAATTTTGAAAATGTCTAGAAAGTCGGAAGATTCGTGAGGATCACAAGTATTTTTCAAAGATATCCTATTACAAATGACCAGATTAAAAGTTATAAAAAAATACACAATTTACCAATTTAACCAAAGTAGGTCATAAACCAATACGGAAAAAAGAGAAGAAAAGAGAGCGGGAAAAAGAAGAAGAAGAAGGAGAAGAAGGAGAATGTGTAAAAGGGTCTGTTTATTCGTACTGGAGGTCCTGTACCCCCCCCCATACCTGAAACCATAGGCCTGTACTACAATTATAAATAAAGTCTGATTGTATAGGGGGGAAAACAATACAAACAATTCAGCGATGATGCAAATAGCCAAAATACAAACAAAAACACAACGCTATGTATAGCTACTGCTGTTACAGTTATGAAATTTTATTAAACCGTTGATAAAGTGATATAATATTTGACTCAAAATAAGTGTTTTTCACCGATCACAAGAAATAGATACACGAACTTCACAATTTGATGCTAGCTTAAATAGTGTTTGTAAGATACACTTACCGAGAGAAAAAATACTATAATTTAATTGATGCTTGTGTATATACGAGCTTTGTACCTTTGAGGATTTTTTTCTCAATTATCCTAAGCTCGAGCATCTACCACATTTTTTAATAGAAAGATTTTATATCGTGAACTTTTTTTGTCAATTTTTTTTAGTGAAGTCTTCTTTCGCTCTATAAGGACAAAAAGTCATGTGGCAAAAAATAAAGCTCCCTTAGATTTTCCAATTTTACTGACATTGATTAAGATAACATGTTATAATAAAATAGAATAAACTTAATGTTTAAAAAAA
Organism: Hemicentrotus pulcherrimus; assembly: GCA_003118195.1. Classification (NCBI taxonomy): domain Eukaryota; kingdom Metazoa; phylum Echinodermata; class Echinoidea; order Camarodonta; family Strongylocentrotidae; genus Hemicentrotus; species Hemicentrotus pulcherrimus. The sequence continues at coordinate 64,153 of BEXV01001869.1, forward strand.
TTCTCAAGAGCCAACAAATAAGTAAATAAAAACGATATATTTTTTGCAATTTGCTCTAAAATGCCCAAATGCGACTGCAGAAATTTGTGAACGGGTGTCACACACCAGCAAGCCGCTTGAGACTGATTGGAGTGTAGCGGAGGTTTTACATCTTCATTTCACAGATAGTATGAAAGCGATTTCTGTCACTTCGAGATTTGTCATTAACGAGGCCACTGGAGTACATCTCAACGACATCTTCCCCGCCTGCATTGTTTGGTTCACCTGGATACCAAAATCCTATATCCTTTATGGTCAGCGTGCTACCATCCAACCAGCGCCATACTTTGTCTTGCAGCTCCAAACCTGCAATTTGGAATGGGATGAAAATTGTATTTGGTCATCGAATATGCACATATTTTATTACTTCATCCCAGTACACAAGTAATGCTATTTTGTTTGATTGTATATAAGGCAGAGTTTGCCTCAAAACTAGCGAAGATCTAAAGAAGAGCTTTGCAGTTGATAGTAAACAACAATACTGAGAAAAAGAGGAGAATGAAGAAGATATGATGATGGTGATGATGGTGGTAATGATGATGATTATGATGGTGGTGGCGGCGGTGAAAATGAAAATGAAAATGAAGAAGAAGAAGAAAAAAAGAAGAATAAGAAGAAGAAGAGGAAGACAAAAACAAAAGGTGAGCCAAGTAAATTTGTATCCATGAAATCGTTCGCTTAACGAATTCCAAGACTGTCAGATATAAGAATAATCTATCCAGTACATGCAATCGGCGGCAAGACCGGAAAGGGGGTGGTATATAAAGTAGGCTCTTCACCTCCTCATAATGACAGTACAATAAAAGAAGAAAGATAGAAGAACGAACAACAAGTCTCCCGGGTGGATTTAGCAGCTCAAAATTGTCCACTCCCGGCTTAGAGTCCTTACAAAAGAGAGAACATTTCCACCGTGGTAGCCCCAACATAAAAGGTACTGCTGAAATACATGGATCGCCATAAGCTCGGACCCCCAGCCCCCCTGTGGGCAATGTGGTACTCTGTACTTGCAGGGTTGTATTACATCATATATATGAGAAACAATTAGTTATATTTGGGCGGCTCCATGATTTGATAAAAAAGGGAGTCAATAGCTCAAACGTATGACAAACAAAAGAGATGGTTGGGGGAACTGGAACCCAATAACCCCTATATCCGCCTCTCTTGTAGACATAGAAACTCACCGATCCAGACATTGTTCCAGTCGGCTGTACCGATGACAGAAAAGATGTAGTCCCAGGCGAAACCCATCTCTTCCTTGGTTGACAGACTAGCCATATCTGCTCCATCATAACTAAGACATCTTGATCTAGCAGCATTCCAGGACAGAGCTTCTCGGATGTACTTGTAGCAGGAGCCCGTCTGCTTGTTCATTACCCAACCGTCCGGACACTGCTTCACTGTAAAGCAAACGGTTCATTCTGCATTTATTATCATGACGGCTCATGCATAAAGAGCGTTGTTCTAGATGGGTTATTTTTTAGCGGAGGGAGGGGGGGGGAGGGGCTGCTCGATCCTTTCCTTAACAAAATTAATCGCGAGGCACAAGTAAAAAATGAATCCAATACAAGAACCACAAAGCCCCCATGCACCCTCTATATTATTCCTTTAGAACCGTGCATAAATTTCAAGGTTTTGACGTCTTCAGGATGCTTTCGAACGCCAAGAGGACGCTGTGCGTGTGCTATAGTTTAACTGAGGGAGACCAACTATAGTATCACCGAACAAAAGATTTACTGGTTATTGAAATGAGTGTAAAGTTCATAAATACTTATGATCGATAATAAACCGAAAAGTGTCCTACAATTCACACACTGTTGAGGTTTGCACGTTTTTATCAAGAGTCGAATGTTTCTTGGAGAAAGTATAGGGGATATTATAACCAAATGATAGAAATTCTTATAGTAACAGTTTTGGTTTGCGTTCATACAAATTTTTAAGGAGGTAATTAAATAAGTAAGTTTTTATTGTGTTTATATTTCAAAAAGTTGTGTCGGGTTTGGGAAGAAGAATAATTCGTTCGATATTTCTGAGAGAGAGAGAGAGAGAGAGGGGGGGGATGCGATTGTTTAACTTCTATTTTGGAGCTCAATATATTAGGGAACAAATCATTTAACAACTTAAACATCAAAATAACAAGGTATTTCTTTACTTTTACATTCAAACAATGTATAGAAAGTGTTTCGTATAATAGACTTCTACTGTATCAAGAATCCACTTGTAAAACGATTCTTAGTGCTTCTAATTTTGGAGCCTTTTCAAAGGCTTGAAATCCTTATCCAGTAACATCCATAATGTTTTTTTTTTAATATGCTACTGATACACACATTTCATAGTCTTGATTTATCAATAACATTTTGATCACCGATTATTTATTTTGAGAAAGCAGTTGAATTTTCCCAAAAATTAGTTCATGTCCATAATAAAGCACAAACTATAGTTGGATACTTAGAGTCGTATTTAGGAGGTAATATCGATTAAAAGTGCCGTTTCTTTTCACTATTAGGTCTAGTTTAAGTTTACACGTCACAAATAAGTCACTCTTTCTTTACAAACTAACATTGTAACTTTTTCTAAACGTTATTCACTAAAACATTCATCCTGAAAGGACTAAAAACTTACGCGCTTGACAGCTTTGAAGAAGTTTCCCGACCGAGTCTCCCAAGCTGCACTGATCGGCACCAGCTACACAGTGGAATACCGTTCCCACTAAGACAAACAGGAAGATATTTGTGATGGCCATGGTCTCTTCTTGCCTTTGCGATGATGAATGAAAAAGTGAGGAACACTTGGAACGGACCCCATTCTTATACAACGATTTTAGTCAATAACGAAAGGCTTAAAAACATGGTGTTATAAAAGCAATCGATTTTGTGTTAGATGATCAAGTCGTTTAAGTGATTATTGTTTGTTACATTAATTTTTAAAAATCATGTCCGAAATTGATTGACATGAGTCAAAACCATGTTCATGAAGATAAAATCTCTCCTGCAGTGGATTATAATAAATCAATAACTCAAGGGTGTATTGGCATAATATTAATGACGATAGCTGTTTATTCCACAAATGACTGTCATTCATAATCGACAAATTCATTCAATCAATGCTTATGGATACAGGACATTCTCTCATTTTCACATGAATACCCGCACTTCTTCAAACAAATCCACGTATCATGGTTAGGCAATTCTTATATGCATCAATAAGGTTCAGAGGAAGGTAAATCTGACATACTTCGCAAATTTATTTATGTCAAAAAACTAAGAACCAATCAAAATATTTACATTTGAGTATTGCTTCATGGATTTAACACATGTTTCGTCTCTCATACATCCAGCTCATTACATTTATGCCACTCAAACACAATGTGTCGTATAAGTTACATGCATTTAATTGAAAATTGTCACTGCTATTAATCATGCATATCAAAATGAACCTGTCGACATATTGCTGTGAATGACTGAATAATCGTTCGCTCGTTCCTTAGAGAGATGGAGAAAGAGGGAGAAAGTGAGAGAGATAAAGAGAGAGAGAGAGAGAGGGAGAGAGAGAGAGAGGGGGGGGGTGAGAAAGGAAACAAATAATTCTTTGTTATTTTAATGCGTTTTAGAAGATAGTTAACTCTAAGTTAACTCTAAGTGCTGTTATATATAGAGAAGCAATAATCACTTAGAAAAATTAATTAATCTACGGCCATTAATTTCGGTTGCTAATAGCATGGAGATAAAATCTCCATGCTAATAGAAAATAAAGGCTCAATACAATGTAAATCCATGGAGATCTCCATGGTAAATCATATTACTACATTGAGTTGTAGATAAAGAGGCTGAATACGACAGCTTCCCCCAATCATCATCATTATCGTCATCATCATCATGACCAGCTCCAGCACCAGCAACAGCACCATCATCACCTTTTTCTTCTTCAAGGTGATCCTCCTCCTGCTCCTGCTCCCCCTCCTCATCATTAATTTCATCCTCATTATCATCATCATGTCATCTTCTACATCATCACCATCATCATCATCATCATCATCATCAACAACGTCTTCTTCTTCACTGTCTCCTCCTCATCATTATCACTTTTCATCATAATAATATTAATCGTCATCATCATCAGCAGCAGCAGCACGACCTTCATTATCATCATCAGTGTTTGATGATACAAACGAGGCTCGAATCCCGCGACCCAAAACGGTTGCTAAGCCCGTAACCATAATATTAATCATATTGACGAATATATACTGCTGTCTAAATAGTTTAAAGAAAAGATATTGTCTATACCTTAGAAATTGCCTTTTTGAAGGTTAACTTAATCTAATTGGAGTAAATTGGTATTATCCTTTGAATTGAATTCACCACTTACTTGAATTGGAGTGAATTGGTGTTATCAAATTATTTGTACAGAGTGATGAAAACGGCAAGGTCGATTGAAAATAATACAGACACGCTGCAAGCATGTTAAAATTATGCACCGGGCCCAGTAGATCGAATCGATCTCTAACGTGCCGTGACGTGACAGTAAGACTACAGTCACACCAACCAGACTGGAGAACCGAAAGAACGATAACTTAACCCCGAAGAGCCAAATGTCGGTCAGTGTGGACTCGGCGCGGAGTTAGTTTGGCGGTGTGACTGAGGTATTAAAATTACATTGAACTTTCACGGAGAGCTCATTTTCATCGCAAATCAGCATCATCTCTCAGTTACTGTGAACAAATTAGAAGCGAAGCAATTATCGCCGGTGCATGTGTTGAGGAACGTTACTTTATCTAAAGCCTTGAGAATACAGATCAACTAATGCAGGACTTTAATTTGAAGATTGAGATATTTCTTAAATATATTTCTGCGAGTAGTCTGCTCGATCAACGTTCGTTTAAAAAGCATTTAAGAAATCCTGGGTTCGTGATGGAATAGATGCAAAGTGTTGTTTGTAAATATGGAAGGTTATATTCCTCTTGCGAATATGATTTTAATCTTCATACAAGTTTTGATAGTAGGTAAGTAACTTTGAAATGCTGGTGCCTCCAAAACATCTATTTTTTTTGTATTTTCATATTTTATTTAGCGTTTTATTCAAATCAGAAGCGACAATAGAACTTTTTAAATGGGGGGCAGGAGGGCAAGGTGTTTCAAGTGTTTAAAGCGAAAAAGAAGGCAACTTTTTGTTTCATTGTGTTTCATTTTGCAGGACGCTCCTCTGTATTAGCCTTGGGCAAGAATTCAACATGCAGCGATGGCCTTGGGCTCAACTACACCCTACCTATGTTCGAGGTCTGCCGGGAACGACCAGATGAGAATGGGAAGATAGTGGCTACAATCCCCAAGATAATTCCACACCGCGAATCATGTCCCAACTCTGGAGGGGCAAGATTATCTGGGCACCGCCAATGTAAATTCCCGGGTAATATATCTTCACATCTATACAAATAATTAAATAATAATAATAATAGTGGGTTCTTTTAAAGCGCTCATGTCAGTCAGATTTGACCGCCCTGGCGCTCCCGATTATTACCTTGGCTTTAGCACGGCTGCCACACGGCACTCTATCATTTCAAGGAATAAATTCATACCAGGTACCCATTTACTTCACCTGGGTGGAGTGTGGCAAATGTAGATCAATGTCTTGCCAAAGGACTTTAGTGCAGCGGCGGGTCTCGAAAAGCGGACCCTGTGATCGACAGTCCAGCGACGTATCCACTCGACCACAACACCTCTACAGATCTAATTTTCAAGAAAAACAGAGATTTATTTTTACATATTTGACCATTTTGTACCCGTTAACCAGACCCAAACTTAGAATTTCATCTCATAGCAATGATTATGACATTTAATTGAAAGAAAAATCATTTAGATCTAGAAATGATTGCGTTATAGAATATCAAAGATCATTCGAACGATTATCAACATTAACAAAATCAAAATCAAAAGGTGTATCTTAAATTTCGTATGAGAAATTATCTGTAATCTAGTTCTATAAAGATATTGTTCCATGACATCCAACTTTACAGTAATGATTTTTTAAACATTTTCTTACCCTGTCTTGAATTTCGAGACGAAAGGTCGTCATTTTGTTTTTTAGTTTTCAAAAACACTACCAGGATTTAAGCGGTTTGAGCGGCTGGTAGAAACAGATCTGATTGGTATTATATTGTGCATATGGAGTATCCACAAACCGATACAATTGTGGACCTTCTTCTGATGTAATGATGGTGTCGTGGATTCGTCTGAATCTATGGTTCGCAGATCGAGTCCTGCTGCTGCACTTATATCCTTTGGCAAGATATTAATCTACATTTGCCACCCTCCACCCAGGTGTAGTAAAAGGGTACCCGGTAGAAAGAAACTCTTTGAATGCTTGAGTGCATTCTCATGGGAGCTCTGCTAAAGCAGGGGGTAATAACAAGTATGATTGCAGAGCCCTCAGGGAGAACAGTATTAATACTGATGAGGCTACCCTGGGTAAAGAAGAGTAATGTTATTAATATATTATTATTATTATTATTATTATTATTATTATTATTATTATTATTATTATTATTATTATTATTATTATTATTATTATTAATATTATTATTATTATCGTTATTATTATTATAATTATTGTTATTATTATTATTATCATTATTATTATTATTTCTTGTATTATTATCATCATCATCATTATCAATGATCGTCGACTATCTCTGGTTCAATTCATCCATCTTTTTATTGGAATTTTGATGAACAGATTGTCTCAGTAATCCATGCAAAAACGGCTGGTGCGAGGAGACTATGGTCGGATTCAAATGCCACTGCTCCGAAGGCTATACAGGGAGCAGTTGTGGTAGGTACCATTCGCAACATTGGAATAATACACATATGATATGACTGCTTGTACATGACATGACACCATTTATTCGTTTGTTTCTTCAAAAAATATTGTTCCGTTTCCGTCTCTCATTCATCCTCTCCTATCTCTCTCTCTCTGTCAGTGTCCCCCTAGTTCTCTCCTCCCGTCTGTCACTCTTTCTTTCTTTCTTTCTGTTTTCAATTTTCTCTCCCCTCTCCTTTTTCGCTGCCTGTGTCTCTCATTTATAGGCCTACTTTCGTTTACAGACAAGTAAAATATAATTTGTATGATTGCTTTCATCTTTTCTCAGGATTCCTTAATTTTGGGCGGGTTATTGTTCATCTAATGACTAAAGGTAATCGTGCCCCGGATTCGAAACAACCTCACTGCTTTTGGTACTCTTCAGTCTTTACTTATGCTTTTCCATCAGAAAGGACAGGTCATTGTAAAGATCCCTGATAAAAAAAAAAGTTCATATATGTATCTGCTATCTGAAAGGTTCGTAACAGCACCATCATGCTCTTACAATATCTGTCATCCAGCAGACAGTGCTACTGTACTCCGCTAATATATGTTATCATGAACCCATGTATAATTACGTCAAGACCAACGATAATTGCTTTATTGCCGGCTATTTTTTGCTTTACATGTCTCTCCCTTTTTGTTTAAAATCAACTGCTGTCTTAAAGTCCTGTCTATGACAAGAACATTGATTGTAATAATGAATGCATGAATTCTCCGTTTTGTCTACAAAATGCAGAAAAGCTCGATAAAGCGGCTATAATTGTTCGGAACGAAACGCAGCATACTACGTCAACCTTAACGACAACGCAGCAATCCACTACGACACCAGGTATTTTATGGTAGAAATGTTTTGTTGTTTCATCACAGACTTGTAAAACATTTGTAAAGAAAAATAAACATGCCATTCTTTAAAAAACTTGTCAAACCAAAATTACAATATATTGAACTTTTGTCAACATGTCATATTTGCCTTCTAAAAGACGGATTTGTGCTTCTTTCAGCTTTCTTTGATCTTAATTTTATAATCAGTAATTTGTAGTTCATCAAGAGAATCTTGAGTGCTGGTCATCCGGTTATAGGGAAACATCTAGAATTTGTTTTTCTTTAATGGTATACTTTTGCATCATATTCTTGCAGACATCATGTACCTGAAATTGTGGAACTTGCTTCCAACTAATATAACGTCAATCTCATTTTACAACAGTTTGAAACGTAATCTCAAAAGTTTCTTTATTGCGCATGACTCTCACTGAATGTATTTATCCAGCTTGTTCTCTCTCTCTCTCTCTCTATCTCTCACACACACACTCTCCCTCTCTCTTATTCGTTTTTCCCCCTCATATTTCCCCTTTTCTATCTTCTGACTTTTACATTCTATTCTGTTGTATTTTATGTACTGGGTTTGTGACGGTGGATATGCAATTTCTGAATGATCCTATCCGAAACTTTACTTGTTTTCTTACTATATTTATTATATCTAATTTGATAGGAAGCTGTCCAGACAAATCCTTCTCTTGGTTTTTATTCTACAGGCGTGCCTTATTCTGTTTTGTATTAATTAATTACACATGTATATATTATCTCAATTTGTGTCTTATATTTTACATGACATGTGCATGTTTTTACTTAAAAAATAAAATTAAGATAGAATTCAACAAACTGAACTGAACTGAACTGAACTGATGTCTTTTGACATTGTTATAAGATTTTCTATGATTTTAAGATTTTTTTTGTTTTTTTTTCAGACTTCAACGAGTGTGCCAGCAACCCTTGTCGTAATGGAGGAACATGTACTGATGAGGTCAACCGTTATTTGTGCCAGTGCATGGCCGGATGGGCAGGAGTTAACTGTCTAATAAGTGAATAAAATGCTGCATTTTGTTCAGTTTCATTCAAATTCCTCTGAGAAACAACAGAAACATCCTCGGATTGTTCTCAATTGTATTGAAGCAATCCAAACCAAATTGGCTTATAAATTGCACTGTTCAAAATGCCAATCTAGTAAATTTCATGAATTTATCTGGAAATAATTATATCAAAAATCTCCTTAGACATGAATGAATGTTTCAGCCAGCCTTGTCAAAACCATGGAATTTACTTAGACGGGATAAATAGTTACATATGGTTGAAGATATACTTATGTATATTTTGTGACCTTATAGTGTATTTACATATATATTAAATCTAAATCTAATTAAAATAGTTTTGTCTATCATTAATTAAATTGAATTAATCTTTCACCTTTAGACTTGAATGAATGCTTGAGCCAACCTTGTCTGCATAGTGGGATTTGCTTGGACGGAATAAACAGTTACACATGCCAGTGTAAAGATGGATGGGCAGGCACCAATTGTGGAATTGGTAAGTGACTTTTTAAGTTCCTTTAGAACACGAAGATACTACCATAAAAACATAATTCATTTCGATGTCAATCAATATCAAAAAGATACAAACCATTCTTAAAAGCTCGCCTGTATGAAACGGAATGTTTAATGAAGATTTATTGGAAGACCCTTTGAAACAAAAACCCATTGTTTTAACTGGAATATTACTTCGACAACATCAAGATGCCGCGAATCCTCCACCTCCTCTTCTTCCTCCTTCACCTCCACATCATGATCATTGCCTTCATCACTGCCATAATTATTATCATCATAATGAAGTGTTATCATTAATTCATATTACAAATTAAGGATGATAAATCGTTATCAAAAAATAAGAAATATAGAAACTTATGACTGGAATGTTCGTGTTTTTTCAGACATCGATGAATGTTCCCATGAACCATGTAAAAATGGTGGAGTCTGTGTGGACGGGATGAACAGGTTTACTTGTGCATGCACTGAAGGATGGGAAGGTTCCACATGTGGTGTTAGTAAGTAAACATCGAGAAAATGTCTTTAAAACAGAACAAAGTTGCATAAAGTATACACAAATATATTACCATGTCAATGTTTTTTATGCGTTTAATAAGTAAAACTTATTCTACAAATTGTATTTGGATTTGGATACAAAAGTGATATCATTTTTTTGTTTTTGTTTACAGACACAAATGAATGTGTTGGCGACCCCTGTGGAAATGGAGGAATTTGTCAAGACGGGAATAACAGTTACACATGCCAATGTACTCTCGGATGGGAAGGGAACAAATGCGAAATAAGTAAGTGAGCTCCAGACTAATTCATTAAAGTTGAATTAATCTACTCTCAGCAGTTAGGACTAACATTAATTTTACACAATCGCTCAAATTAGTGATTTGTGGCTACTGCGGGCACTATACGCTCTACGTGGTGTAGCTATTGAAAATAGATTGGACATTATGTCTTTTATTGCGCTTTAACTAAGTTGATTTTTTTTTTCTTAAAGTGTAGCCCCCTCACATTCTAAATATTAATTATCTTAATTAGTATTTTTTTTTAAAGGTTAAAGAGAAGGTTGAGTTCTTGGAAGAGTTGAAAAATAATTTGTGAGCGTTATTATTGTATGATATAAGTGTGAAAGAACATCGGATAAAAACGTGTTCCCTGAAAAGCATGGCTCTTCAAATGCCTTAACGTTCTAAATATGGCATGTTACCTCATAAATATCGGGACGGAATCTTATGCCACATGTTCGTGTGTAGTCCCATACTCATCTTTTTGTGTACAGTGCATGCAACCTTACCAAAACTGGACCAATATTTCTTATCACTTTAATGATTCCAGAACGCTGCAGTGTACACAAAAACTTATATGCTCGATGATCAACCTTTTCTGCTCGATTCCACAACGTTTCTTTCATAATGCAATCGCATGATCGACCAGAACTTAATTCGGTAAAAAGGTTATATCCGCTTTTCACCTTACAGATAAAAATGACTGTGTCAACGATCCTTGTCAAAATGAAGGAGCTTGCTTGGATGGACTAAACATTTACACATGTCAATGTACGGATGGATGGGAAGGAAGCAACTGTGAAAATGGTAAGAACTCTAATATTTTACGCCTTCTACGTATGATGTAAGGATGTAGAGTCGGGATTTCGAGTTAGTTCATTTTTTTAAATCATGAACTGAATGGCATGTTCAGAACTATCTCCGGAATAACGGGACCTTCGTAGTTACAAACCTTCGGAAAAACAACACGATACCCTATAAAATTCATGTTGAATAATTGTCTGTTTGTCTGTTTGTCTGTCTTTCTGTCCTTTAGACATTGACGAGTGTAGCAGCCAGCCTTGTGGCAATCAAGGTATTTGCCAGGACGAAGTAAACGGTTACACGTGTGCATGTGAGGATGGATGGACTGGTACACATTGTGAAACAGGTAAGTTGATCTTCCTGTCCAAGGCCAATTCAACCTTTGTCATAAGTTCATTTGTATGAAAGCAGAAAAATAAAAGAAATAATTCGGACCAATTATTAAAAAGTTCTGAAAAGTTGAAATTCGAATTCTTAAATCTATGCGAATCTTAAATTGGACATTGTTTTAGTTGGTGGATTGTTACGGACAAATATCGCTCGTCTTCTACAAAAATGTCAACATTTTCTGTGCTTCTCCTAAGCGCCTTCTCCATTGGGCATTGCTCAAAAAATATTGGCCCGAATTCACAAAGGAGGTTTGTCGACAAACCTAGGTTTATGTGCATGCGTCATATAACGCGTTTCGATGCGTTTCAGACCAAGTTTTACACAAACCTTGGTCTGAAACGCGTCAAAACGAGTCATATGACGCACACAAACCTAGGTGTGTCGACAAACCTCCTATGTAAATTCGTGCCATTATGTCTAACAAATGATTATATGTGCTCTTGGAAATAAAACATCTTCCTGAGTAATGCATTTTGAAGAATTCGTATTATGATATTTATGTTGAAATAATAAAAATTAATTCTGCCCTTTTCCAATTTTCTTGCCTCATTTGCAGCCCTCTGCCCATCAGACTGGTTCTACTATGGACATAAGTGCTACTACATGACGTCTTACATGCACTGGAGTGATGCAAAGAGTTATTGTGGTAACTTGAATGTCACGCTACAAGGTGGGGCGGGGTCAAGACAAGCATCGTTGCTATTGGTAGAAAGCCACGAGGAAACTGAAGTCATTGCGAAAGAGTTACTGGGAGGATCCATGGGACGACTTTGGCTGAATTGCAACGACGTGCTCAATGAGGGGACGTGGATCTGTGAAAAGGATGCTTCAGGAACTGTTTCTTCTTACAGGAGTAAGTCAAGAACAGTATTGTAATTATTATTATTACAAAACAATAACATGGCCCGTCGGAGGGTCCCAAAAATGGAGGGGAAAAAATATTATTATCGTTATTATTATCATCATTATTATTATTATTATTATTATTATTACAATTTTCATTAATATTATTAACGTAATGATCTTCATCATAATCATCATTTTTATTATCAGTAGGTCCAATTAATTTGTTGCATAATATTCTTATTATTCGTAGAGGGCTATAATAATAATTATTATTATCATTAATATTGTCATTGTTGTTACTATTAGCTTTTCTGTTATTATTGTTTAAATTCTTAGCATTATGACGACTATCATCGCCATTGATTTTATAATATCCTTATCATTTTCTATTGTTTTTTTTTGTTATATTTATTGATTCTGTTATGTATTATTGTAATCATTTTTATCAGATCATTATGATTACTATCATTTCTGTTATTATTATCATTATTGATATTTTCATTGTTAACATTATCATTGTTAATATCACTATTCCAATCATTACCAATTATTTCATTCTAAATAGATTGGTACCCAAGCCAGCCAAATGGTGGTGATTTTGCTCTAATGAGGAATGTCACAGTGTACGATCACGGGAAATGGTTTGACAGAGGAAATTGCTATGGTGACGTCTGGTGTGGAAATTTAGGGACAGTTTGTCAAGTGTATTTGTGAATAACCCCGTACTAGGCGCGCCGCATGTATACAACCATGAGGGGGGGGGGACATTTGGGCAAGGTGCATGCCGGGTGTATGAAAGTTCTACACTCTTTTTGCTTTTCAACATAATGAAAATTGATTAAATAGTTTGTATTTATGTAAGAATGCGTGAGTCAATCAGATGCAAATGCAAGTAGTAAAAACACGGAGGCATAGCTTCCGAATTCGGCAGTTTGCGGTTTCATAAAATCAATTCCGTAAAAGTGATCGTAAAATCCTACTTGTTCCCAAAAAATACTCACTTTTTTGAATTTAGCTAAAACATTACATTCACTTAAACTGTCAGTCAAAATTTTGATTTTGATTTGTTTTTCTTTCTCAATCTGCAAATTATCTGCAAATTAACCAAACAAAAATAGTCTCATGCACATCGTGTATTCGTGTCAAAGATGGGTCGTTACGTTACACTATATGGACAGATTGGATGTGTAAATCATTGAAATTATAACCAATTTACGATGCGAAAATGATTCTTCTCCAAGTTTCGGAAACCAACCTTGGAATTTTTCTTGCGTCCTAAGAGACGCAATAATGCTGACAGCTTTTGCAAAATTTGAGCGTGAGATTTTTTGGTGGGCGAGTCCGGGACGCAAAAAAAAATGCAACTTGGCGCGATCCTTGCATATATCATTTTATAATATTGCTCTTCAAACAAATATGCAACAAAATTTAGAAATGTGTGAGAGGGAAAATGATACGGTACTCATTTCACCTATAAAAATAATGTACTCATTAAGATAAGGGGTCAAGTTAAATTTTCTAATCTTTAGCGAGTGTTTCATTGAAATGAAATGATGCTTAGTGATCACGTCATAGCAAACATTAGAACGCCTAAAACGCAGAGGCGGCGGAGCCGGGAGCAGGGGGGTATAGTACCCCCACACTTTTTCAGGTTCCCCTAAAGGTTCCCCTTTTACCTTTAACCTCGGAAAAGTGCCCCTTTTTCATTTCTAGTAGTTGTCCGTTCCACATTCTTATAAGTGCCTCTTACCACCTCTTATCATTAAGTACCCCTTCATCTATGATAATTGCCCCTATTCAAATCTGAGAGGTGCTCAGTGTACTTTAACACGTACCCTTTTATTTTGTAATAAGTGTAAATTCTGACCTCTGATAAGTACCCCTATTTTTTATTTTGACACGTGCCCCCTTTTTCTCTCTAACAAGTGCCTTTTTCCTTTTGACAGTTGTACTTTTCCCTTTGTAATAAGTGCCCTTATTAAGTGCAAGGAGTACCCCATTTTCATCTCTCGTAATTCTTCTGTTTACTTTTTTGCTTTTAGGTTTCCTGTTGGAGGTCCCCCCTTTTCCCCCGAAAGAGCCCCTTTTTGTTGGTGCTCCCCTCACATTTTGAATGACGCTTCGTCGCCCCTTGCCTGCTAAAACCCCTGAGCCTCGCCCGTTACGCTCTACCTGTTCGCAAATACTTTAGCCCCCCCCC
>BEXV01001871.1:38089-54838 GCA_003118195.1 Hemicentrotus pulcherrimus
CCCCCCCCCCCCCAGGTAAAATTCCTCTGTAGGGCCATGCATTATGGTTCAAGGCATGTCCAGATAGAAGATTTTGTTATGTTGGGGGTCGGGGCAAAATGCAATGAATTATTGAAAAATTATTGCATTTTCTTTGTTTTTGTGGGAGGGGGGATCGACGAACCCTAGCGCCCGCTGCGTGCAGTCATGATTCATTGGCTAAGCAATCGACTCGTTACTGTGAGCCCCCAGGATCAAAACTGTGTCGATGTGCTATATTAGTGCCCTTTTATGAGGTATTAATCCCCATTACTGTCAGTTATGACTTAAGGACGTAGGTCCCCTAGTTGATTAGCATTGTAGCATAGCAGTTACGCAAAACAATCACTCCCCAATTATCATTCAATAAAATTTTAGAATGTATACTTTTGTCTAGATCTATTAGGAATAAATCATTGTCAAAATCATTCAATAAATTGGGGGTAAAAATAATTATTCCGCCATTATGACCAACAGTGTAAAATGTTAAATAAATAAACTTCAATTAACTAACCATCATCGGGTCATTGACTGTCCTCGACATACTCGACATTCACAACCAACGACCCCATCTTGGACCTGGTGTCCCCCATTGCCTACACACATTGCTGATCAGACACCATTCATAATGTGCATTGCAACGACTATTCACAACACACTATGGCCATAAGTTTTATGTGATGGTTGGCACACCTAATAAACTTCCATTTGAAACTAGTTTTTAAGAGCCACCTCTTTAATAATATCTGCATACACCACAATATTCAGTGAAAATTGTGTTTTTATATCAGAGCAAAATTATTACGATAAAAATTGGATATCTTGGTCAATTTTGCCAATTTTCTCGGAGAAAGAACGCATTGTAGTTCTCGAAATGAATTGGATATATGCAGTAGTGTTGTTAATTGCCTCAAATGGCGCTAACAGCAATATTGGAGCCAAAAAAGGACAGACAGTGATGGGTTCAAGCGTCTCAATCGGCCATCAATTGATTTAGACTTTGATCATTCTAGATGCAGTTGTGTTTTTGTTTAAGTGTCATATTGTCCTACAGTACATATAATTTACTACTACTACTGATACTAGTTCAGTTCTTGTTTAGTGCATAATACGTTATGCGCTTCCAAAGAGCTTTGGACTTTCTTACCCTAGCTTTAGCTACGGCAGCCTTATCAGCGCACAGTGCATTTCAAGCAACAATCCTACCAGGTTCTTACTAACCTCACCTGGGTTGAGTGTGGCAAATGTAGATCAATGTCTTGCCAAAGGACATTAGTGTCGCGGCGGGACTCAAGCAGCGGACCTTGTTGTCGACAGTTTGGTGACGTATCCTCTGGAACACAACACCTCTACATTATGGTTTGAAGCCCAAAATGCATGTGGAAAAAAAAAATTTAGTACAGATATACTGTTGAAAAAAAGTAATCTCTTGTTATCCAGGTGAGGTTGTTCATATCACAGTGCTGACCCGGAGATACACCAATGTAGCCGGTTCATCTAGAGGTTTCGAGTATCAATGTTGGCGCAGTGAACCAGATAGAGACGCTTATATATCATTCGGTCGATCAGCACCAATAGCAACAAACAGATTACCACCAGAAGATGTCCAACACTCAAGTGCATATCCATTCGTCAGAATGGTCAGTTTCCCTACAAGCGATGGATGGGATAGAGATGGTTTCGGTCCTTTCTACTGTGAGGCTTCCAAATCTGGTCGAGATGTTACAAGGGTTACTACATTTTTCCAACGAATTGATGGTAAGTTTATTATTCCATTCATTATAATAAATATAGGATATTTAAAGATGTATTCTTAAAATGTAGACTAAACATGACGCACCGAAACAGCTGAGGTCTTGGTCTATGAGTTGTTATGTGGCTATGAGTACGTTATAAGCCGCGTTGTAAACGCTACGGTACATTGGAAAACTGTTTCGAACAGCAGAGAGTTTACGGAAAGATGGTCTACTAAGGACCAGGAAAAACAATAAGATCCCAAATATGTTGATGTTGTTTACTTACATTTGAATTAGTGAGTAGTGAGTAGATGGATACAGTGCGCGATGCATGTAGGTACCATACGTAGTGTATTCAAGTTAACCTTATTTTGGTTAACTTCTTATCATCTCTTTTAACAGCTAAATTCATATCTAGTAATGGATTGTTTACAAAGACAGTAAATGTGAATGACACTGGAGTGATGATCAGCATGATTAGGCGGCATGATCCTGAGGCAAGTGACAATGTGATTACTTGGAGGAAAGATGGAAGTGAGGTTCTTACACCATTTGATGGGCAGACTCAGATCAGCTTCCCAAACCCAATCCAGTCATCAGACCAAGGAATCTATGAGATCTACTATGATAACGAGAGGAACCAAAGTAGAGGAGGATTATATAGACTAATCGTCAGAGGTATATGTACAAGTGTATTCCTAGAGGGGTTATTCAATTAATCTGTTCTCCAATATATATTGTTTGTAAGAATGCATATACAAGCTCTGTTTCATATTTCGCCAAGAAATATTTATTTTAGATCGATTTGATTATGCAAGTAACATGTGGGTGTTGATCTTTTACATATGCATTTATATCAATCAATATTGATTCATTATTTGTATAACAAAAATTTTGGGAGAGACGATGTCCTGGTAGATAATGTCTAAGTATGATCTTTTGGAATGGCATATTACTGTATGACGGACAGCGTTTTCCCTTTGCAATTTTTATTTCAAAAGATTGATGAAACTTCAAATGATGAAATTCGAGTGTAAGCATGTCATGATCTGTGATGTGATAAGTACAAACAAGTAGTTTCAAAGTACCCATAAGTATTTTCAGAATGTGACAGAGCCACTAACACTCATTAATCTACTTCCATTTCTCATATTAGAATGCCCTGCTGGTAAGTGGGGTCCCCCTGACTGTTATGGTATCTGTGATAAATGCTACAATGGTGGAGTCTGTGATGACAAATCTGGTCTATGCCTCTGTCCTAACAACTTCAAGGGAACAAATTGTTTAGAAAGTAAGTAGGCCTTTCGAACCTCATTTAAAATTAAGTTTAGATGAATAGAGGAAGATATTTCTTGTCTTATTCCTTCAAAAGTGAACAGAGTAGTGTACATGTATTTTACATATTACTTTCAAATATTTCTGTCTTTAATATAAATGACGAAGAGATAGAGTAATAAGAATGGTATTCATACATCATATCTTTTGAGATATTTCTATGCCTACTTGTAACTCTTCCTTTTACCACGAATCGTTTGCAAGAATAATGTTGACTTTTATCACTTATAATTCTTTTTATAGGAAGTATGTTTCAGATATTTTATTTTGTATTATCTTTCAAGTTTTATTTACAGTCTGTTTTATATTACTTAAAATGACTGCATTAATAGTTTGCAGGCCATTTTATATGTAAATGTATAATAAAAGTAAATCAATACAAACACAAGAATGAAAAATAAGATACAGCAGGGGAAATGGTTTATATTTGTATTCTACCATGTTAAGTGTCTAAATAACATAAATTTGTACGATTCAAATTTGCTATCTATAGTATGGTAGGGGTTCATTCACTGTGGTAGAAAGATTTTTTTAAGAGTATAAGATAGACACCATCGCTAATTTGCAAAGGAGATTTTATGGAAGCAAAAATACTTGAAATATATCTCATTAAATCTTATTTCTTATCAAGGCTATAAGGTTTTGATTGAACAATGCAACTATTTATTTTCAGTTTGTAGAACTGGTGGTGGAAACCGATATGGATTGAAGTGCGAGTTTCAATGTTCATTTCACAGCGATGGAAACAACAAATGTCATGGGCATCTGTTTTGCCTACCTAATCCGTATGGATGTTCATGTGATGTCGGAGCCCATGGTGTTTCATGTACCACACGTAAGTTTTCCGATAGAAATTGAAATGTACTAAAATAAACAAATATATAGGCCTAAAAGTAATCATACTTCTACAGTTCTATGACAATTCTAGTTTTTCTTGGCCTATCAAAAGCAATGTGGATGGATTCATGAGTGAGGTCAGGCGCAATTCATTGGAGAAGAAAAGGAGAAGAAGTAGAAGAAGAAGGAGAATTAAAAAAAAAAGATTGAGAAGGAGGGGGAGGGGGAGAATGAAACAAAAGAAGCAAGAAGGAGAAATAAAAGTTATTGTAAAATTGCTTTCTGATGAATGTATTGTATCTGTAAATCTTTATTTTGTATTTTGAATTCCGTTACAGTATGTACTAGTGGAACATATGGTCCAGGATGTTTACAGACATGTCACTGTGCAGGCGGTGGTTCATCATGTGATATTTACAGTGGAATATGTACAGGTGGATGTGAGACTGGCTGGTCTGGGGAAAACTGTCAAAGTAAGTCATTGTCAGCAAAGATAATAAATAATATGACATAAATGCTTTCTCCAAACAAAATAAAATTTGACTTGTACACTGCGTTATTTATTCATTATTATTATTATTTTATTTTATATTTTATTTTTTGGGGGGACCCCATTGCCTACATAACTCGGTGGCTCCTGTGTTATACCGTTTGGGTAAAAGATAATTCAGTAGTCAATGGGTTAACTTGAAGTTATTGTATTTTGTATTTAGACAAACCAAACCTTAAGCTATGTTTCGGAACAACAACTCCCATATTTTCCGTATCCATTAGAAGAAGTATAAATAGTAGTAGTAGACGACTAGACGACTTTACTGGATTAGCTTTTTAGCAACAGGCTTATCGGCTACTAGAAGATATTATTTATTTCTTAAAATACACGGATTTATCTAGTGATGGCACTGTTAAATTCAGGAGTATGAAAAATAACTGTAATCGATAGGGCAACAAATTTTATGCCTAGTTATAAGGCAACAATATACTTTTAAGGGGCTAATATCATTCGCTTGTAGTACTTGCTAAATTGTGATTTCTAAAATATTTTCATACTATCCCCAGTTCCAGATGAATGTGAAGCCGGTTACTATGGATCTCAATGCACTGATAAATGTCATTGCTTTAACGATGAGCCATGTGATAAACAGACTGGAGAGTGCCCTGAGCAGAAGTGTGCTGTAGGATACAAAGTACGCAGTGGCCAGGTCCAATGTCAAGGTGAAATGCTATTTTTCAATAAAGGTTGTTGAAATTTCCATATCAATTTAAATTCATTGATACATGCAACATATACATACGTGAATAGTACAGTGTGCTTGACACACCGGTAATGTTCTTGTATGTACACATGTATGGACGCATGTATATTTGTTTTTATATCGTATTCGTCTTGTGGATTCACCTGAACATTATCGTGATAAAGTATCTCCTTTAAAGTGTTTTTATTTATGGAGGGAAAGTTTAATAATCTGGAATAATGGGTTGTGCCAACTGCTTGTATTCGGTGTTAACTTTATTTGTATCCATATATATAAATATATAAATATATATATATTATTATTAAATATATATAAATACTATTTTTTTATAACATTGTTTTGATTTCCTGCACAGAAGTCAGTATTGAATGTCATGCCTGCAGTTTTGACACAGGCCTTTAATCTTGATATGCTGGTTATAAAATGTACAAATGTCTGAATGATGCCATATTTGATTCGCTTGAACAAACTGCTTTATTTGTAGGGCTGTCAAAACAATGGAAGACATGAAAATTATGTTGAAATTGGATTTGAGAGAGTAAGAAAAAGTTAGTATATGATGGTTAATGTTTGTGATCGTGTCAGTAATGAAAACAACTAAACGTTGAAACTTGTCTATCACATCAAGAGAAATCAAGATTTAAATGTAATAATCTAACATCATTTGATTGAAACATATTTGATTTTGGTGATACACGCTTCCATCAAACTCAAGCACATGTTACAAAGGGCTCGTTTTTCAATTGGTTAAACTAGTTGTTGAAGGTACTATGTCCCTTTTGCAGCCAACCTCAAATTCTGTAGAACTTTGCAGGAATTATGAATATGTCATGTATGTCCTATCTGTGAAATTTAAACGTAATCAGTGTCCTCATATTCAAATTATGCAAGTAAACTTTTTTGCTTGCTAGACTTCACTGTCAGACACTATTGAGTGACTGACTGGCTTTTTCTTCTTTGGTAATACCATACATGAAAAGAGTTGTAAAGGGTACATGAGCATTTGTCTACATCAAAAACCCACTTCTTGTGATGGCCAAGAATAAACTGATTTAATCTTTGCACAGCATAAAACGTATGACCATTTGGTACAATTGTCTGAAAATCAAGACTATTACTTTTGGGCTCTATAGCCCTAAAGTCGATTTGACAACTAATAGTCGTTATTTTCCCACTTGAAGACATTTTCAAGCCACACCTTTTTTAGGGAAGTTCTAAATTAGTATTATCTTTCAAATGCAGTTGGAATTTAACTTTTTTTTTTTTTTGGGGGGGGGGCCTGCAAATAGGAAATAGTACCTTTAAGGTACTATTTATCTACCATGTGTTTCTAGTACGTGACCTTACTCGTGTGTTCTATTATATTCTAGAGTGTGAAGGTGGTACCTTTGGTTTGGATTGTCTTCAGCAATGTTATTGTGCTCCAGAGGCCTGCGAGACGGAGAGAGGTCTTTGCAAGGGACAATGCCTTGAAAGCTGGATTGGACCGTTCTGTCAAAGTAATTACACCCATCATTTGGTATTCTAGTTTGTGTTCTTGTTCAGCTTTAAATGGTTCAGAATGAAAACAACATCAGTGTGCACAGTGAGAGTGGACCCATACCAACCATCTATGTGTGCATTTTTTCATGTTGTTAAGCTGTAAGTCAATATCTTGCTCAATAAGCTTTTAGAGCTAATTAGTTTACTTAAGTTTAAGCTAGGTAATTTATATAGCACCATGAGCATCACAGTACGCGGCGGCTACCGGCATTATATAAATAGCCATTATTTTCTTCTTTTTTTACAGAAAAATGTACACATTGGTATACCAACTATTCTGTATTGTTTTTCTTTATGCAAATGTTTAGTCCAATCTATATACCTATAGTATCAAAATGGAATGATTATCTGTAATGGGATAACCTTTCTCGTACAAAAGAGCGTTTTAAGTGGAAAGACATCTTGAGTAATAATAGTGAGTGGCTTTGAAAGTGAATTAATGATTTGCTTGTCAGGGGGCACGTATTGATATACATTAAGTAATTAGATTTTGAACAAAATAATCAGATTAAGATCTTCCCTTGGCCTTGTTTGGGTGCACCTGTATGTATACGTGGAATGTATTTGTGGTTATTTGTATGATTTTGCTTAGTTCTCGATAGTAATACCAATATTAAGAAATGACTAGGTTCCAATCTTCCATTGCTCTTGACGTGAAAAGTTGTATTTAATGTTTGTTATTTTTTCCTCGTTTTTATTTTTTTTACAGGAATATCATATTCTTTTTAATATAATCGAATTCATTCTTTTATTTATGAATCATGATTGGTCAATGTTTTACAAAGTGCATATACGAATTGTTCGCCATATGTATTGTGGATGAAATAAGAAAGGCGAGTAGATTTTGAATGAAATGATTTGGATAGCTCTGTGTTAATTTTATATTTAATATCTGGATTCATTCTTAACAGGAATATCAAGATTGGTTCCAGTGAGAGTAAATCCGTATCAACCATCTACTTTCACATGTTATGTTGAGGGTAACCCACTTCCCAGTGCATCCACAGTTGATCTTTACAGACATACTGGAGACATAAATAACAGGACAGGAATCACCAGGAGATCAAGCACTGTCTCAGGGTCAGAACGAGCCGTTGTATTTGATGTTGACAGTGTGTATCCGCAGAAATATGGGGGATACGTTTGCATTCTAACTGTTGAAAACACCGGGTATCCCAGTTCGCCCGATACTAGCGCAACTTATGGTGAGCAAACTGCGTGACATCAGTTAATAGAAAGCAGGATTTAATTTTCTTTAAATGCAGAATCATTCTCAGTCACGCTGTCTGCATATAGGCCGGGTTACAGGGGATCGGATGAGTTCTTTTGATAGTTTCCTGTGCATTATGATTTTTTTTTTACATAATTCCAGGTGTGTCATTGATTTTGACGGTTTTTCCAGTTTTTAAAATAAATTGTATTAACTATTTGTGTTTCTCTTCCTTTTTGTCAGTTCTGCCAGTAATTGAGAAAGGACCGGTGATAGTGAGCACCACATCAACTACAGTAGGTCTTCGATGGAATGCATGGTCTGAAGAAGATGACATAGGTGATCCTCCTCTGGTAGGATATGATGTCTTTGTAGAGAAGGGTGATGACTGGGTAACGGATCAGAGAGTAGACCAACTCACAACATCAGCATTTGTTATTAACCTGACACCCGACAGAGGTTATATGTTTCGTATAGCAGCAGTGAGGGAAGGAACAGGTGGAACAGGACCTGCTTCTCCTTGGAACAACACAGTAACTCGCTGTAGAAGTAAGTTTTAGATCGCGGGAAAAAAAGACGTTGAAGATGCTTATTTTTCAAACTTTTAAAGCTTGATTTAGTTCATTTATCTACAAATATAGGTACGCGTATTACATTACTAGCAATTACAATATTAGGAAATAATTTGTACATACAATTAGGATATTAATGAACTTTGTAATGATTGAAGGTACGTATTTAATTTCACGAATTAGAAATGTTTGTATTTTTAATGCCGTATCTTCTTCTCTTTAATTGTTCTATTTTACTATAATTTGAAACAGAATAAAATATGCATTTCCCAAAAAATGTTTATAATTCCCTTGACTGTATTTTCCCCAACGATAGTTTGAATTGTTGACATTTAATTTAAAACCATGTGAAGAGTACTTATTGTAGTAATAGAAGATTTTACCATAAATGTATCTACTATATGACTAACCATTAAGTATTTTCTATGTAATGTTAAACTTCAGAACCCATTGCTTCTCCAACTAGACTACAAGTTTCAGCTGTCAACCCTAAAGAGCTGAGGGTGACATGGGAGGTATGAACTGTTTAAAGAATAGCTGTTTGGTTACCTGGTGATATGTAGCTGGATGAAAAGATTCGTCCAGAGCACAAAATGTATAACTGTTAATATTCATATTTGTATTACTTGCAGGTAAAGGCCCATATATAGAGATAGTAAATACACGTACAACATTGATGAGATTTAATTTTACCTATCATTTCTTCGGGATATTTCATATATTAAAGCTCCTCCACATCACTTACTGTTTTTGAGTGTTTCTTGACGTACCTCAATAAGTGACTCAATTAAATACATATTGTCTAAGAAATATTTAAAAAGTGTACCAATTCCTTTGTTACAAGTCTTAAGTATGAGCTGTTAGGTCAAGAAATAGACTTTTGATTTTACTTTACAGAAGGATGCAAATATAGACATGTTTTTGTAATCAAGAGAATTTTGTTTAGCAGAGATTGCAGCATCCTTATTAATGCGAGAAACTGTGAGCAGTATACTATAATGGCCTATAATTTTTTTGCTTAGTGTGAAAGTAACTTATTTTTAAATGTCGATGTGCTTCATGTACCATGTATTTGCACTTTTTATGTTACAGCACCTCCCTCCGGAATCAGCAGAATGCAGGAGTGGAGTGACCTTTTATACGATCTACTATGCTTCCACTGGATCAACTTCTTCAAAATCTATCCTGGTTTATCGTGACACTAGCTCCTACACAATAAAAAGGTTATACACCTATCTGGACTATACCATTCAAATGACTGCATCAAATAAAGACGAGGAGGGTGATAGGAGCAGTGAGACTATCGGCAGAACAATTGAAGAAGGTAATTCGTGTTTATTTTGGGATGTTTGTTTTTTTCTCGGGTAGGGTAGGAGTTGCTTTGCCAGTTATTTTATACAGTTAATATTCTTGTAAATATTTTATATCACGCCTTCTTCCATCATTATTTTTGGTTGATCTTACTTTCGGTTCGTTTAAATGATCTTGATAGAGTGGGTATCATTCATTCTGCTAGACTGCAAACTGTATGGTCTGTACAGAGCGTCCCAGAAAAAAACAATACCGTTAGGTTTCAGAAAGGTGTAAAGCAGGGCTCCCACTTAGCCGAGTTGGAGCCTCGAGTTGAGGCGAGCTGGCGCAAGCTTATGGCTAGCTATTTCATTGTTAAAACATATTTCTTGATATCAGGAAACAATTTTACGTTGAAAATCAATGGTAATTCTTGATATCAAGAACTGAATTCGTGATATTAAAAATTCGATATCGTGATATTAAGAATTGAATTCTTGATATCAAGAAATATGTTTTAATGATATTACTGCTTGCCATAAGATCGAGCCAGCTCGCCACAACTCAAGGATCCAACTCGGCTAAGTGGGAGCCCTGCTTATGCTTAACCAGTGTCGGTTTGAATGTTCGTGGAGTACGGACCAGTACGTTTGATATCAGAAGAGATCAAGGGCAATAAGATCTATAAATATATCTTTAGCAGTGTTTTGTTAATCTTCTAAACTCATTCTGTCTGCATCATATAAATCATTGACATGACTGTTTGAGGCATGGGAGTAATATTGCTTAATGTCATTATATTTTCATTGTGATTCCAACTCTTATTTTCTTTTGATACAATTAATCACTTTAATCGTACTTACCTGTTAAGACGAGAATAACTTTAGTATTTGATATTCCGGAATATTAATACGTAAGTCTACCATATGACAGTGTGAAATTTGTATACAACAATTTTCTTCTAATCAGTCGCGCCTGCTCCTATCAATGTGGCTATACCGCAGAGTACTACAAGCTCCTTCACTGTATCCTGGTCTACCCCTCTACCATCTAACATCAATGGTCACATCCAGAAGTATATCATCCGCTACAAGCAAACTGATCCCGTTGCTGATGGTGACTATATGTTAGAGGAAGTATTGACTGATGCATTTGATGGAAAATTTACTGTAATGAACCTGCCCCGTCAGAACAACTACACAGTTGAGGTAAGATTGACCACAACCATTAGGACCCTAGTATTAAAGGAATTTCATTCTATTCATATTCTAGTACAAGCTTTCCATATATAGAACATTGAATAATGACTTGTTATCTTAAGAGCTCTTGAAGAAAGTATATACTTTACGATGAAATCACAAAGTGGTTCTATTCCGTATTTGTGCCCTTGATCGGATCTAACAAGCAATTCCCGATTACATGCATGATGTGGCATTCAAAGAAATAGCATTTGAATGCTTTAATGACATCTGAATATTAATTGTTGGACTCTTATGATGATTGTAGATTGGTATGATCTCGAATATATGAATATCTGTATCATTATACGTGTAGACAAGACTTACCAGCTCCACACAATTCTTTTGAGTGTTTCGTGTGTGAATGATGTTTGTGTTTTCATTATTTCTGCAACACCATATTTCAATTTCTGTTCGTCAGGTCCGAACTGTCAATGGAGCTGGTTCTAGTAATTGGTCCGAGCCCGTGAATGCGAAGACCATCCTCTCAGGTAAGACTAGAAGCATGAAATGAATAAAACTTTGTTCTACCCCCAATGTTATACTTGAATGCACTGTAGGCAATGTGTTTTTGTAGATGTAGAAGTAAAATGCATTCGGCATTCAATCAATTGTTCTTTCATTTTCGTATGTTCTATATAACACCCATTTTGTTTATAATGCAGATGCTTTTATTTCATTTTTTCTTCTTCTTACAAGTGCGACTTTGAGCATTTGATTTAAAAAGGACTGCGAATGTAATTTATTATTTATATCATTATTATCATCGAATAAAAGCTACATGTCAAATTAAAGTCTGTAAGTATTAGACCGTAATATGTATCAAAATATGATCAAAAGTACCTTTTCATAATAATATTATTCTTTGTTCTCTGATAAATTTTCGGAATGCCTTTGAAAAAGTTGAATGGTCTGCACTAATCATGTATCATTCAAAATAAGTAAGAATCGAATGTATGAATCCAAACCATTTCTCTGTCACATCTTATTGTGAAACTTTATGATTAGAATAGAAAAAGATTAATTTACAAACGTTAATATCAACTGCAACAAATCAAGAACAGACCAACAAAAAGTGTGCATAATTCATGAAAGCATAATTACATGAATATTTTTTTTATATTATTATTTTTTTTGCTAAAGGTGATGATTATGGTATCGGGATAACACTAGGAGCTGTGATAGGAGGTGTGCTAGGGAGTGTGATAGTACCCCTCGTTATCATCGTAATACTAATATGTATTGTGGTGATGTATAGAAGGTAAGTTAGCTCAAGAACAAGTAGACAAATCATAATGAATTCCATGCCACTGTCTGATAACATTGTTACAAATAATTTAGCTATTATTTTATTGTAAATTTGACGTGAACAAAGATTGAATTCTTGACCATCTAAAGTGAGACAGAACGTCAATGGATAAAGTGATTGCAGAATTTTCCGTTTTGTAGAGGCCATTATCAAATATCTACAAAGATTCGTTTATACTGTGTTCGAAGGTTGTGTAACTTGTGTATGATAAGGGCCATCCACGATCACACGCACGTAGCTGTTATGCTCACCACGTACCATTCCTAATTCCAGTTCATCAGAGCATTGTGAGTATATGTGGGTATCTGGAGGATATGGGTGTGTGTATGTTAATTCAATGAGGCCTATGTTAAAAAGGCGAAATAAATAAATGTTGTTTTGAATTGAATTTCACTTCCAGGTTCAAACAAAGAAGTTTAAATGCCGAACCAGCCACATCGCCTCCAAATACTGCACATGAGACGTCCTAGAAGCATGGGAACCCTGCATTTGATTACCCAGACACCCATGATACCATCCAAGACCTTAATACAGACACACGGAACAACCAGTATCGCACCGACCCCTATAGCTATCAAGATGCCCCAGAATCAGATCCGGGAGACATTTACGAAGTTTACGAAGTTGACGGAGTTGACGACGTTTACGAAGTTTACGAAGAAAGATAGATACAACCCAGGCGTGGCAGAGGGGTATTAGTGTCAGGCGTAAGCAACCATGCTGTATCAACCATAATGCACGTCGGTCACTCTTGTTCATAAGTAACTGCATGTAAAAAAAAAAAAAATCTTCAACTCTCTGCCAGTAGCTCGTTTGCCAAACGTGCACAACGATAAGGCACCAATTGACGGAAAAAATGCTTTGGGGAAGACCATTGCTCTGTAAAATTACATATTTCTGGTCTTGATTAGTTCCATGACAACCCTTTTAACACTGATACAGATTAAAGTTTAACTGAAAAGTAGGTCCTTGGTAGTATCACGTAAAGGTCGATAGATGATTTTGTCGTCCGCGAACAACGAACATGGTAAATCCAATGTATCTTAGGTACATCGTTGATGAACAAATTGAAAAATGGCATTATCCTGTTCTGTTGTACTCAGCAAACGAGAGAGTTATCTGCATCTGCATATTGATCTCATATTTCAAACATCCATAACTTTCTTGTTGCTGGTCCTATTTCAAAGTTTCACCATTCTGTTTATCATAATGTTCTGCTTTCATATAAATGAACTTGGGATGGATTGCCCTGTAAGATATTCTTCATCAATTCATCCTATACGCAATACTATAAAGTATAGGCCTGAAAGAACATGTATGTTCGTAGAATAAGAGGTGGCTGTAGTTTTGTATAAATGCAATGCAAGTAAAGTGTAGGCCAGAGTTATTTGCACTGTACTATATTTCTCAACCAATCGTTGAACCTTAACAAGAAACCAGTTTTCGGCGCATGAAAAATGTCAACATTCGTGATGATTGCTATTTTGCTATTTTGCTATTTTGTATGATTTTTGGATGATCACAATTATCATTGGATGTGGTAGTTCTTGGATTATTTTTACTTCCTATAACCCTGAACTATGTGACCTATGTATGTCGGGAGTTTCTGGACCATGATTGATGTGTGAGTGTGCGTGTGTGCAATTCTATGTATGCGATTATTATATACATATATATATATATATGTATACATATATATATATATATATAAGTGCGCGAATTCTCAACTCTGACATGACAACGGGTGTTCCAGAATATGTAGGCTTGAAGAAAAAGGTCTAGGAACGTGAGACTTAGCTGTACTTTACAAGCACAGAACCTGAAGAAGGACTCAAAAGCTGAAAGCTCGTAATAGACTTGTAAAGTACAATTGCGAAGAATACTGGAGAAAGATGGCAAATCCTTAAATTGTTGTTATCAACTCTGTTTCGTCTATTTTCCAATATTGATACAATGTATGTTTCTATCATCAATTCAAATCCGTGTTGGTTCATGATTGTACTGTGTGATCTTAACTGATTCGATGATTTATGAAATTGTTATAATAGTCATGTGATGTTATTTCATGTGGCTCCATTGTTTATGAAAGTCGCGGTATACCTGGGAAATCTCAACAAACCAATTGGTTCGGTTTCCGCCCAAGCTGTTGTGGTTTGTACAAATGTCTAAAGAACCTAAATTTGTATTAATAATTGCTATAGCTGTAGCATGCATGTAACTTTGGAATATGAACAATGTTCTGTACACACTTATATTGAGCCTGACTTGTACTGGAAATAAGCGTTTTGACAAAAAAAGCCCTATGCATTTTTTGTCTGTCTGTTTGTTTGTTTCTTTGTTTAATGCATTATTTAAAAATGTATTGTATAAGCAAGATGTCACATAAAATACTGGCTTCGTATTAGCTCCTTAGTAATAACATTCTGCATGCTTTCAGCCATAAGATGCCTCCCCTCTTGCAAGAACAGTTATCATAATCCTAAGATTATTACCAACCGTTGATTTGTGCAAAGTTTTTAATTTAATCGGAGGAAAAATACCAAATGTCAGATGTTGATTCTTTAAAAACGGGCTCTGTCCCTTTGGCTAAAACTGTGAGCTTTTGCATTGAAATCTCAGGAGTATAAACGACTCGTTTATATGTCATATCTTACACAATTTTTTTGCAGACTAGTTTGTTATTATTGTTGGTGAAGAAAAGAAAATCAAGTTTTGCTTCTCGAAGTACGCTTTTGGAAACATTTCTTTTCGTTGCTCTAAATGGAAATTTCAAAAAGTATTTTGCTTAAAATGAGCCATTTAGAAAAGATATGTATGGTTGCTTAAACTAAGTTAAGTATTAGCACATTTAAAGTTGCGTGAGACTATCATCTATACTTCACATTCTCAAACTACTTTGGAAACATAAGAGCTGACAAAGCCTCAAAGCCTTCTGTCCAGAAATCGAAAATTACTATACCTTGTATATGTCGTAATACTTAGTAAGACTGAAAGTAGATCAAGTAGTAAAGGAGCCACACAGAACTCAACCAAGCAGCTTGTACGTGATGAAGAGTGGGTGGTAAACCAGTTTTTTGTTGATCATCTACTTCAGCAGTAATTAAACAACCCTGCAAATTTATCAAGAAATGACAATCATTTTATGGAAGTACAGATTCTCATATATATATATATATATATTTTTTTTAAACAGTCCGTTTTGCAGGCACATAGTATATCACTAACAACTAACAATGTAGGTGAGGTATTAAACCAGACAGTAAATTATGAATTATCATTATAGGCATGTAGTATGCTACTTGTTGCTACAGTGTACTTGCACACAATAATAAAATGTTCAAATCCCTACCCCAAGTATTCCGAGTTCTAATCTCTTGTTCTTTTTGTTACAAAGGCATCTTCAAAATACATTAATAAACAACACTACACCAATTAAACAAGACTACACCAATTAAACAATTTATATAATCACATCGCACTACAATCCCTACCCAATGCCTCTCTTAAGCAACAGGGTATACAGTCGCCACGTTAGAAAGATGCCCCCAGCTCAACTCCCTAGCTCCCAACACAGTTCCAGACTAAAATTTGACCTGCTAAGAAAGTCTGCTGAGCTGACCATACACTGACCAAAATCCTAACAGTGCACTACTTTACTAGCAATTCCTATAATAAATCATTTAAACGTTCTTACAGTAAACAAAGAACATAAAATAACTTACCAAAGCCTACCAACGTAACAGCATTTCCCACATATAAAAACCTTTCACAATACTATAAAAGGAATAACCTTCCTCTTTTCGCTTTTTACATCTTGCGCCCTCAAATTGTGAAATTGTTATAATCAATAAATCTTACACTAAATACAGGTAGGCTATGGACCATTTGAATGATACTATAACTATGACGTAAATGTTATACTATTTATATAAACGACCAATACAATTTGACTAATTGGATTCCATCCCATGAAAAAAAAACTACTTTATCATAAGTTGTCAAATATTTAAACAAGTACATACTTCTGAAAAAAAACATCCTTATTTTCCTCTCCTCAAGGACATACATCAAAGACAAACACAAATTTCATAGATATGTATCAAAACGTCGAATCTTTGATACCAAACTCTGGAAATTAAGGAAATCAACTCGCTTCTTCCAAAGGTAAACACAAGTGTAAAGTGACACAAGGGCGATTCAAGCTCAATACAAAGCCCGACACACACGCACAACATCATCAACCCATGACAAGATGTAATGTGTGTCCTGCGTACACTGCTTTGTCAGGCAGACGTTTGCACTCATATACAAGCAGGGGGCGTACGCAGGGGGGGGGGTTGAGGGTTCAAACCCCCCCCCCCTTTGGTATTTTTATGTGTGTAAACACCCCCCTAAAAAACCCAAAA
>BEXV01001871.1:61608-74590 GCA_003118195.1 Hemicentrotus pulcherrimus
AAGAAGGAAAGAAAGAAAGAAGAAATGAGATAGGTGATAACATGCTAGGGAAGAAAGTGATAAAGGAAATAGAGGAGAAAGGAAAGGATTGCATGTGTAGATTGAGGCAGAGGATGGAAAAGTGATAAGGTAGAAAGAGAGAGGGAGGGTTGGGGAGAGGGAGAGAGAGAGAGAGGTAAGGGAGTGAATGAAAAGGGGAAGTTAGAATTCAGGGGGTGTGGGTGCCTGTGAATGAGAGGCGTGTAGGTGCGCAGTTGCATATGTGTTGGTGTTTTAGAGAGAGAGAGAGAGAGAGAGAGAGAGAGATTATAGGGAGAGACTGGTAAACAGAGAGACATAGAGACAAATAGACGGTTAGACAGAGAGTATGTGAAAGAGAAAGAGAGAGGGAAAGAGAGATACTCTTTTCACACTGGTTTTGCTTAACCCCGTACTTTATTAGCCCCGTAATATCCTTAACCCCGGACTATTTGTTTTGGCTTTTCACGATGGCAATTCCGTAGCCCCGTACTAGCCATGGCCATGGAATTAAGTAATTCGCTTCGCTGCGTATAGTCCCGGACTATTTTTCGTTTCTGTTCTCATTCATTTGCTTGGCACCGCAATTGCGGAGTCAGCAGGAGATAGCACCACAACTGCGAGGTTAGCCCTACTATTTTGCAGGGTTAGTTAACCCCGTACTACTGTTTTCACACTGGCAATATTTTGCTTAAACCCGTACTATAGGTGGGGTTAGGGGGGGGGGTCTTAGCCCCACCTATAGTACGGGGTTAAGCCTATTCCACTTTCTGTTCAGACTGGTTTTTACCAAAGTGGGCTAAAGTTGGCTAACCCCACCTATAGTACGGGGTTAACTAACCCTGCAAAATAGCAGGGCTAACTCCGCAATTGTGGTGCTAACTCCTGCTAGCCCCGCAATTGCGGTGCTAAGCAAATGAATGTGAACAGAAACGAAAAATAGTCCGGTACTACGCAATGGAGCGTAGCGCAGCTGGCCAGATGCGAAGTATTTCCAATCATAACATTCACGATATCCGGGGTTAACGAATCGCAGTGCGAACAGCGTGAATTTTCTTATTCGGGAATAGCGGCTAGTACTGGACTACAAACAGCGAGTGTGAAAAGCCAAAAAAATAGTCCGGGGTTAAGGATAGTACGGGGCTAAGCAAAGTACGGGGTTAAGCAAAACCAGTGTGAAAAGAGTATTACGAGTCTGAACAGAAAGTGGAATAGGCTTAACCCCGGACTATAGGTAGGGCTAAGACCCCCCTTTAACCCCGCATATAGTACGGGGTTAAGCAACATTTTGCCAGTGTGAAAAGAAAGTGGAATAGGCTTAACCCCGGACTATAGGTGGGGTTAAGACCCTTTAACCCCACCTATAGTACGGGGTTAAGCAAAATATTGCCAGTGTGAAAACAGTAATAGACGACCCTGAGATAAGCGCACCCACTTTAATACTTTATATATGCCGTTATTTTTTTCCCTTTGAGAAAATCAAAATACGTGAACAATACATTTCATTTCTATTCATGTCAGCGTCCTTTTCCCAATCTATTCAAATTCTCGTTTGCTTGATGAATATGGCTAGTTATTCTAGATAGTCTCCTAAAATGCTCCAATTGCATTTTTGTACCGTTTTTTTTTTTCTGGCACCTTTCTACATTAATGTTGAGGTCTTCATCAAATGAATGCGATCATCTATGGTAAAGGAGGGGACTTTGAAGTTGGAAGTGAGATATCCACCCAACAACTAGTACACGCTTTTGTAACTTCGCACCTTGATAATTGCAATTCATTACTCTTTCGACTACCCGCCAACCAAATTAAACGATTGCAAAAAGTTCAGAATGCTGCTGCTCGCCTTGTAACTAACACCAGAAGATCACTCCTATCTTGAAATCTCTGCACTGGCTCCCTGTTTAACATCGTATAATCTATACAATTCTACTCTTAACCTATCGTGCACTAAATGATCTAGCTTCAGAATATATTTCATCCCTTCTATCACCCCACTCTGCAGGTCGTTCTGGTTTACGCTCATCACATAAGATTAGACTTACAGAAATACGTTCCAAAAGAAATTGGGGGGGGGGATAGAGCATTTGTATCAGCAGCTCCTTCTTTGTGGAATAAGTTACCTTTCTCTATTCAGACGGCCAACACTCTCTCTTCTTTCAAAACTGGGCTTAAAACTCACCTCCTAATGCTCAATGCCTATTGTTAAATTTAAGTTGAATATGTTGAATATTAATTTAAATTATTTGTATGCGCCTTGAGCATCTCTAGAGATGGATATGTTGCGCTTTATAAATATTGTTATTATTATTATTACTATTATTATCTATATTAGTATTGAAACAAAGTTATACCATTCTTTCACTTAGAATGTATAAGTGATTTCTTCACATGTATATTTTATATTCCATTCATTTCATACAATTTATTTATTTATTTCCACGTCAAGATAAAACAAAATTATACCATCTTCAATACAAACATGTAAAATAAGATATCTGAAGTGCGAGGACGATACAAAAGTACATGAATGTCTTGTTCAAGATCACCTTCCCCAAATATACAAACTAACAATAACGAACAATACATAATTTACAAACAATAAAGATTACACAAAAATGGAAGAAAAAGAAAAAGAACGAAGAACTATTGCATACACATTGGCATCATAAGTGTAATTATCTATAAAAAAAAAATTAAAAAAAGGAATAGCTTATAATAGTCGTTTAAATTGGTTTATTGATTGTCTTACTATTTTAATTGATATAGGAAGGTTATTCAATAAAAGAGAGCCGTTATGAAACATGGAAGATTGAGTTATTGAGAAACGATTGAATGGGGAATTAATATTTTGGGCATTTCTGGTATTAATAAGTGAAATGTCTATCAAAAACTTCAGGAATCATATTTTGGAGAAGTTTGAACATGAATATTGCAGTAGCCGAAGTTATCAATTCATGGATAAGGAAAAACTTTGTTTGTAATTAAAGGTTTACTTGGGGGTAAATGCGGAGAATTCTCCTTCTTTATTTCTATCTCTCCTTCTCACCCTCTCCCTATCTCATTGTCTCTCCCTCTCCCTGAAGCTCTAGTGCTCTCTCTCTCTCTCTCTCTCTCTCTTTTCTCTCCCTCTCTTTCGCTCTCATCCTTCTCCATTTCCTTTTGATGTTGACACTTTGAAGGTTGGTAACACAGTGTATATGGGGAAAACGCATTCAAATTGCATCTCTGACCTAGACTAGCTGCAAAAGCGGAGGTGCGTTCCATTGTGAAAGCAGAGAACAAAACGCAACTGAGGTTCGACAGTGAAAAAAAAAACATAAGAAAAGGAGAGAGAGAGAGAGAGATCGCAATCTGATACTGCTTTGGAATTAAGGGCTCGGCGAACTACACACTGACGTCCCTGGCTGGTGCAACTCGTGTGTCGTATAATACTGTGTCGTCGTGTTTATAGTTTGGATCTACAGGTTTCTGTCTGCACTTAGCGATTGGTGAGTGGTTCCTTTTTGCTTTTCAAATGCACTTATTTCCTAATAATTTCATTGTAATCTTGAAGAAGTTTTGTAGGTAAGATTATCACTTGTTGTATGAAATGTTGTGAATGTATACAGACGTAGTTTTGAAATGGTGGATGGTAGCGTTGTATCAACGTACTGGGCGTGGCGCGCGGTTCATACATTTCAATATGTAATGACAGTAATAAGGAGAGCCAGGGGAAACTGTTTTGTCGCTTTCTTTTGAGTAAAGATATTGGTCCGCGTGGGATAATGTGGGAGAGTATTTATTGGAAGATGTTCCTGCGGCATTAGAATTAATATTTTCATTAGATTCGAATCTCAAAGTCAGAAAACTAGCGTGGTTTCTCTGGGCAGTCGAACGTGAAGAGGAAGGCTAATAGGCGCGCTATCCTTCATCTTCCGCTTTTATATAGAGCTTATTACATTTACGATATCCCTAAGCGCTTTTTAGATATGCTACCCGTATTACACGTGTTATATGTAGGAAATGAAAAAAAAAGAGTGGGCACATGCCCCTACCCTTTGATCCGCCTCCAAAGTCTCGAGAACACCATGCCGAGTAGTCTATTTGCATGACTTAGATGATTAATTTAAGAATGTTGCTTTCAATGAGAATTGCATGTCTACCCCTCATATTCGCGATCATATTAATAAGCACAACAATAATGATGTCAATTCCATTTAAAAAGGAAAAGGAAAAAAAGCAAGGAAGCTTGTTATTCATGTTATAAATTACAAATGCCACGTTTTGTTTATTCATTTAAAAGTACTTTTGTTTTCAATAAATGCCTACTCTTTGTAATAATGATAATAATAATACATATGAGTTATAATGCGCCAAATCCACTTGACAGTCCAATGCTCAAGGCACAGCGTGTGCAAAAGATGAAATACATACATGATACATTTATACAAAGTGCGAAAGGAAAGGTACAGACATGAAAGGTTATGGTAATCAATTATAAGCTAAATTAAACAGATATGTCTTAAGATTGTTTTTTAACACTTCAGCAGAACTGCTATTCTTAATCCATTGAGGGAGAGTATTCCATAACGAAGGCCCAGCATGAGCGAAGGTTCGCTCCCCCACTTTGTTTTAACCCTAGGAGTAACAAGTACGCCAGAGTTTTGAGAACATAGCTGTCTAGAGGGAAAGTAATGCTTAATCAAGTCGATGTTAAACTGCGGAGCAGAGCCATGTATACAGTGAAATAAAAGCAAAAGTCCTGGCACACCAGGAATACATTTCTTTGCAGATCATTCGAAAATGAGCAAAACAAGGGCGTATGCCTATAGACTGGTCAATGTGAATTGAATTGATGAAATGTGAAGGACTTATTCGGGGTGTGATAGTGATAGGTTTGATCCATTGCTTCTGCAACTAAAGGTCTTGGGTTCACGTTCCAATGCACCACTAACGTCTGGAAGCAAAGTGGACATTTTGATGGTCGCTCTACCCAGATGTAAAAGAGGATTACCTATTATACAGAATATGTGATTTAATGCAATTGGATTAGTATGGGATTGTATGTATAAAATAGCGATTGTCTAGCATGTTGGTAAATGGAGAAAAAAAAAGTGCACTGTAATTATCAAAATTATATTTTAATCCATTAAAAGGGATAACCGTTTAAAGTGCTTTGGTCAGTTACTTTAGAGAATATTGCTGAACATATAACGATAATGATGAATCGTTGTCAACATGCAACAACAAGGGAGGTGCAATTTTCCCTTTTCCCTGTCAGTATTATCAAGGTTCTATTTAGGATCCACTCCAATGTAAATTAACATGAGAGAAAACAGCAAAAACTACATCGTTTCCTCTTTCCAAGACGGTAATCTGGTAAATTTCGATATCAAAATACATGTTGAACATGTATTAGAAAATGAAAATGATGACAATATAATGTGGACAAATTATAAACGGATCGACACACATATCTAAAAGACAGAATATTGCTTGTCATTGTTTCTGGATAGCTAATGCATTTATACGGATTTGTGTATTAATGATGGCATAAATTATAGCTAGTAGATGATATGATAAGTGCTACTCTTAGAGTTCTCATGTATTATTCACATGGCGTGATGGAAATTCTTTACTCATATGGTCTTAAATTCAGCCGCTTCTTATAAAATTGACGTATACATTATCACTTCATAGCATTACATAGTTTCGAAATTGATACAACTCTGCATTTAAAGTAGTAATTGGAACTGGACATATATTCAATAATGATTTTACTTGAATTTCATAATCATTATGAGGATTTTCAAGAAAGAAATTTCAAGCAAAAACCTAATATCTTTGTGTAACCATGGTGACAAGAAAATTACCAGATATTTACAGTCTCACTGTCAATGAAAACCTTTTATTGGCTTCTCCTAATTTTAGTACCATGTATAAACTTCAAGATGATAATTTCTCTCCACTCATCTCTGGCTTTGTGTGTGTGTGTGTGTGTGTGTGTGTGTGTGAATCTCTCTCTCTCTCACACACACACACACGCATACTCTCTTTATCGTTCACTCATACACACTCCCTATTGGTATACGGTTGTGAAAAATATGGATTAAGATCTTCCAACAGGACGTTAGTGTCATGAGATTCGAACCTTCATTCCTTGGACTGAGGGTCAAGTTAAGCAACTATTGTACCGCAAGACTATACACTATTACCAAAACACCAGCTCTACATTAATTTCATGTTGATTTATACCAGTTTTATACATACATTGTGTGTGGGTAAGCCTTGAATCCGATGACCGGGGTAATAATATATATATCTTTAAGGCGCTTTGATAGGGCCCTCCTGAAAAGCGCCATATAAGAAATAGTTATTATTAGTTATTATTATTAGTTATTAGTTAATAAGTTTGTGTATGAAAGATTGCATTAGTTTGTACGCACCCACACACGCAGTTTTTTTTTAATGGAGCATTGGAGGGTGCAATCCATAATGATAAAATACAGCCTCGTTCCTCTGTTCTTTTTTTTTTTTGTTGTCTTTTTTTGTCTTTTTTTTGTCNATTTAACAGAGCCAATGAACTGATTAGATTTGGGGGTCGCAAGGTTGAAGGTCAAAGGTCACAGGGCTCATTTTGTATACAAAAATAGCTCGTGGTCGTGTTATCTCAAGAACCGGTCGATGGATTTCTGCCAAACTTTGGTCATGTATGTATCTAACAGAGCCAATGAACTGATTAGATTTGGGGGTCACAAGATCGAAAGTCAAAGGTCACAGGGCTCATTATGAATACAAAAATAGCTTGTGGTCGTGTTACCTCAAGAACCGATCATGGATTCCTGCCAAACTTGGGTCATGTACATGTATGTATCTTGCAGAGGTTTGTAAAATTGCTCTATGGCGGAGGCATCATTTTTGACTGCTCGCAGTCAAAATTCCATCTAGTTTTTATTTGTTTTTTGGTTGATTTTGTTGATTTGTTTTTGTAAAATTGCTCTATGGCGGAGGCATCATTTTTGACTGCTCGCAGTCAAAATTCCATCTAGTTTTTATTTGTTTTTTTTTTGATTTTGTTGATTTGTTTAATTTTTTGTTTGTGGATTTTTTATTAGTTGTCATAAATTTTATTTCACCGAGTTTCGAATTTACGGTTGTCCTGCCTTTACCGGCTGCCCATAACGTTGTTTTAATCAAACCTACTAATAATATCTGCTATCTCGTGAGCAACAATTAGTGCAACATGGCGAGGGTCGAGTTTTATAAGGATGGCAATCTAATTGGTATCGGGCTAGATGATTAAGCTAATGCATAATATTCTCAACAACTCATCAAAGTAGCCAATATATGTTCGAAAGTTGATTGGTTTTCAGCTCCCCCGTTCACTCGTTCGCTGATTATCCAGGGTTCGATTCCAGGCAGGTTAATGCAACCATTTTATTTCTAATCGTCGTAATAGATGAAAGCAGCGAAATGCTCAGATGGAAACAAATTTGAGGAAAAAAATGTCACCTCGATCTATACCGCTGCGTAAAATGCCACTGACAATGAAATACAAGGCTACATAATTATGCTTGGCTTCACACGCTCATTTGTGAAAGCGTCAGGGATGGGGTGGGGATTAAGCAGTAGAACATAATGCTTCTTGTTTTTGTTATTATCTTAGTGATTTGTTTCTCTTTAGTCTATAGTTTGCATCCCCTACCCAGATCTTAATATAGTTTGAATCATTTCATTTATTCCTATTTAAAAACCGAACTATTTTCCTATGATCTTTTTCTTCATTTCAAACGATTTTCTTCTTCTTACAGAAGCTGCACTAAAGATTAATTCTTATGGTTTTAGTTTGTATAGCAGTTTTCAAAACTGATTTAAACTGAGACATTATGATCCAGTGCTGAGCTTCACGTGCTGATTTGTGAAAACGTCTGGATTAAAATATTGGGGGATCTGTATGGGTCGGTGGAAGCCATGGGCTAAAGCAAGTTATCAAATAAAGTTTGGAAATGTGGGATAGGGGGATCCAGACTATTATTTTGGGTGCCTGTGCGTCTCAAGCGCCTGCTAGTTTCCAACCCTGGGCTTTATTACACGAAAACATCATAAGTACCAGTTCACGGACATACAATTGAAACGCCTGTGTTAGAATTAACACGCAGTTCAGCAGGATGGCGGCAAATTTGTATTTATGACGCTTCTTATTGTCTGACATGGTGAGGGTCAGACGTGGGTGGGTATTGGTCTATCTTTATTTACTTACGTTAATGGGTGCTCCTTCTTTCTTTCCAAGTCAGAGGCTTTACGAAACACTGTTTGATCTCCTTATATCTGAAGGATTATTGTATATGTAATACAATTAAGAGTTTTCAGCTTTTGCACGGATCATTCATCCATGCACAATTGCTGTTATAAAAAAAAAACGACAGACGGTTTTGTGTGCCGCACAGAAGGTTTTAAGTCTTCATTCATTGATTTTGATTTTTCGAACATTTCTTTCTGCCTTTAAATCGTTTGGTAATACCGAAACCTTCAATTGAATCGCACCTGCGCCTATTGTTTGCATATAGAAATGATATAATTCATGTTCATGTTCTTCTGTTGGTTTCTTTTTTCACGTCCAATAAGACTATTTAAAGGGACATATTATTTGCTGTGTGATATTGAATTTGAATTTAATGTATTTGGCAACGTACAAATCAAATGACATTCCAGCGATATAAAAAGTACATAATATAACATTTGTTGTGAACGTGTGCACAATATAATAGCAATAGAAATATTGACATCGACCCAAAATGTAATTGATAACGCAATAAGAAGTAAAGTATACTATTACTTATCAGAAAATGTCTTATAGAGTTACGCCCTTATGTCGTGAAGGTGTATAGAGTTTGCACATGATCAGCCGCTTCGATGATCTACGACCATATGTCAATAATACTTTGCCTCTCACAATAGGCTGTACGAATCTTTTCAAAATTCCAACAAATAGAATGGATTAGGCCCACATGGTTTGATAAACAATATCTTTAGAAATCACAGTTTAAGCAAATAAAAAGTTTTCTCTCCATGCAACTCACAGAAGCTAGCGGATCTCAATGCCACATTCACTTTACATTAACAGGTGTTCTTTCCCTGTTTCGATTTCAGCTTACTGTGTTCAATAAATGATTTGTTTCTTTTGTGGCTATGTTTCCTGTTGCTGTTGTTGCCGCTGATGCTATCATTATTATTGTTGATGCCGCCGTGTAATTCATTTTTTGTTGTCGAGATTGTGTTGTAGATATATCTTGTTTTAAATTGGTTGGTTTTATCATTTTAGGTAACCACATTTTTTTTAGAGATTTAGATATTTTTTCCTGACAGAAACTTGTAGATGTTGACTTTGTTTATATCGTTCATAGTAGGCCTATTATTTAGGAAACTTACATATCATTACTGTCTTCAATGAAGTGATACATTTGCTAACCATTTCTTCCTTTGTTTTTATGTTCTATATTTCAGTCATTTAGATCTGTACAATGTCGACGCAATACGGTGAGTACCATTTCACTATTTGAAATGATTATACCATGGGAATTATTGTGTTGTGATTATAATAATAATAATAATCGGTTTTTACATATAGCGCTTAATACATCAACGATGTGTTTAATCGCTCTACAGATATATTATTACCCTGGTCATCGGATTCAGGCTTATCCCCCACACAATGTATGCGCACTGGGGAGCATTCCAGCCATGTGTTATTTTTACAAGCGCACAATTGCTACATTGACTTTCGCATCCTACCGGGTACCCGTTGATCACATGGGTGGAGAGTTGCAAATGTATATGTTATTTAAACGTCTTGCAAAAGGGCATTAATTGGGACTTTTAAATTTGCATGGACTGAGACGTTTGACGTCCATTCAAGGCAGTGCATTAAAAGGACGTCGATCGTAGCGATCAATTCAATTCAATTCAATTCATTCATTTTCCTCTTTCAATCGTTCATATCCACAGTGATGGTACATTTTAACATATTCACATATTTATATTCATATAGATCAATTTGCACAATACAATACATTGAAAAATAAACATGGAATTGAAAGGGAAGGAGGGCCGACTAATAAGGGGAGCTTGTAGGGTTGTAAGCCCCCCTGTAAAAGTAATTAGTATGAATTAATATTTTATGAGAAAAAAGCAATAACAATAACTGATTCAATAGTTCAAAAACAATCAATTTTAACGCTAAACATTGATAAATACATAGATGTTTATAAAAAGAAACAATCAAAGTTGCATAAAGTCACGCTACAAATTATATCACGTTGTCGTTGTGCAAATCTAAAAGTCCCTAGTGCCGCGGCGGGACTCCAAGCCCGTACCTTGTGATCTGCAGTCAGGTGACTTATCCACAAGATCACAGCGCCTCTACATGTATTTTTACCAGTAAAAATAATGATTAAAACAAAATTTACTGGTACATGTTACTGGGTTCGACAATTTAGTTTGGTGGCTTAACAATTTATTGACTGTGCATGTAAAGATCTCACAATGCTAAATATGCACGTAATGATTTTACAACGATAAATATACACTCTATTGCCATATTGTGTACACAGTGTGCTTAGTTCATTAAAACTGATAAAAAGTGGCCACAATGCGTATATTAGAAACATTTCCTTTAATTGCTTTTTAAAAACAATGTACTACGCTATAAATCTTGTATTGTGTATCATTGTCAATTGCTTGTAGCTGTGGAATAATTTGGTTATGGAATAATGACATTGATATAAAGCAGTGTTATTAATACTCTATGTGAACACAGTTAGATACATTTAGTCACACGGTATGTGTAACACATTATGTTATGAACATCAACCCTACCAAAGTGTTCCAAATTGGGCAAGGCGACAAAATGTGGTTCTACCGTAAATACACCGTGGCCTCACAGTGCTACATCGTTTCTCTCAGTATTTAACCCTTTTCCTACTGTAACCTGGTAGTTCATGTATTAAACATATGGGGAATATATGAATTCAGTAAAACGTGGGTTACATAAAGAACAAAGTAATTCTACACAACGACCACTCTGGAATATTGTCCAACTCATTTCAGATTCAGGCTATTTATTGAGCCATAACTATTGTGTTTTTTAAAGCAGGAAATTAATCTCCACTTGCCGACCAAAACCTAAATATGTAAATCAACATGATAAATATCACAATACGAATGCATATAATACTTAATATAGGAACAGATAGCAAGAGAATGGGAAGGGATAACGGATTCTTACTGGCAATAGAAATATGAATATATAACGAGAGATAGAGAAATTGGCAGTTACTCTTTCCACGAGTAACACTGTGATATGAGTAGCCTTGTGTGGAGAGTGTGGTTAGGTGGATATTGATCCAAACCCGGCGACATATCGATTGGATATCATAATGTAACGAAGATGGTAATGTCACGATCACAGACATACAAGGTCACACAACCCTTTTAAATAACATGTGTTTCATTTCGATGTAATATTTCAATACTATACAGCAGCAACCAAAACAAACACAAAAGATATATGCACGATTGTTCGACGGGCGTGAATCGATGAAAGTATTACAGTGGGTATCGAATTTGTTTCTCTAGGAGCACAGTTTCGGGCAATCCAACTGACCATCTTTAGTCCGAGACAAGTCTAAAATACATCTGACAAACAAAATAAGAAAGACAAAAAGAACATCAGAACCAATATACACAAGAAAAGAAAGGTTTTTCAGTTTTCGGAAGAGCGTTATCTCTTTAAAAATCTCTGACAGTGAGTAAAAAAGGACTTGTTTAAATATTTTATCCAGGCCTATCATCTAACGGTGTTTCCGCCGATCCAAGAGGGTGGGGGAGGGGGTGAAACATAATAGTTTTATCTTTTGTATCTATTTTTTTTATATTTGTATTTCTTTCCGTGGTTTTCTTTCGTTATCCCGACGTGCATTATAATGTGAAATGTTGTATTATTTATTACTATGGCCAACCAAAGCATGCCAATTATTTTCTTATTCAAGCGATGTTGTTTTGCTTCTCAGAGAAGTTTTACCAAAGATTCATTCGTATTTATTATTCTTTAAAACTGAGACATTCACATCAATGTATTTTCCACTTAACACCTATTTTATTCGACAATTTGATAACCCTCATTTAATGAGGGTGATCCTTAAATGTTTTAAATAATAACACTTGAATGTTTTAAATAATAACACTTGATGAATGTCTCAAACCGAACTCTTGCAATACTTGTTCCCAACTGTATATTATCTGTTACATATCGAGCATCTAAAGATAAAAGCTCTCCGCCTTAGCGGATATTCATCAAGTGTTATTATTAAAAACATTTAAGGAAAGTAAGATATATATCAAACGAATTTGTTCTTTTTTTTTTATTTCTACTGCACCAACAAGGAGAAAATACGCTTAATTTTTACAATTCTATTTAAGGGACCCCGAGAAG
Organism: Hemicentrotus pulcherrimus; assembly: GCA_003118195.1. Classification (NCBI taxonomy): domain Eukaryota; kingdom Metazoa; phylum Echinodermata; class Echinoidea; order Camarodonta; family Strongylocentrotidae; genus Hemicentrotus; species Hemicentrotus pulcherrimus. Next base: position 74,099 of record BEXV01001871.1, read on the forward strand.
ACTCGAAAAAAATATATAATTCAGTAGTATCTTCAATGCCACCGACCCATTAGTTTGTTTGGGAGTTATATTTCCTCAATGTTAATATTCAATCATACCTCTGTTTGCAGAACGAATGCAAATTTGTGCAAATATTGGGTTATCACATAGATCACAATGAAACCGGTATGATAGAAATTGAATGAAACTCCTTCTACAGGATTCAAAAGATTCAAAAGATTCTAAAGATGGAAGGCAGGGACAAAGAATGATAGGGGATAACAGTAATTTTACCACTCCCTTTCTAATACACAGTTGAGTGTCTCTCTCTTTCTCCGCTATTTCTCGCTCTCTCCCCCCCTCTCTCCCTCTCTCATACACACACCCACTCACTCGATCATATTTTGTATTACATTGGACGACCTTCTTGTTCCCGTCACGTCTCCTGTCAATGTACTCTCTCTTTCCCCCTCTGTCTCTCTCTCCCTTTCTCTCTCTCTCTCTCTCTCTCTC